>JAJONQ010071225.1:0-14934 GCA_036250385.1 Solanum microdontum
AATAAGAAATACTAGCTTATTTATTAAAATTAAAAGAAAACATATATTTTTTGTAGTTTTTCAATCTTTTAAAATAAACTTACTAAAATACGATGAAAAATAAAATATTTAATTTATATATAAAAGTAATATTTATGTACTAAAAATGGTGTAATACCTTAAATTCGGTCAAAAATTACATGTCTACAGTTATGCCCTGCGCTTTCTACCGAGGTTGCGTGGTTAGATTTGTGCGTACCATATCTGCAAGAGATCGGGACAAATTAGGAGAAAATTCAAACATAAACACAAAAAATCTATTGCAGAAAGGCTCGCTGATCCATTCGGTGAGTCGCCGAACCTCTTTGGTGAGTTAAGTCGGGTTCACCGAAGGGATTGGCTTAAAAATTATAACAAGTCGGAGATGGGAAGGCCCTTGCGGAGAATTGTTGACTACTTTCGACGATCATGGGTTTGTCCGCCAAAAGTTACAGTGCAACAGAGGTTCATAGGAGCATTTAAAGGGCGATCAAGAGTACTTTCGGCAAGTCGTTGAGTGCTTTCGGCGACAAAGGCTTCTCGCCGTAAGTTACAGACTCTTACAACACATAAAATATGAATTTAAAAGCTAGAAGGGATCATTAGGCGAACCGCCGAGTGGTTCGACAAGCTCGACCCAGCTTGTAGAACGGCTCAACGTGCCCATTTTCAATCCACCTTCTCGAATTCAACCCCGCAACTCCCGATAATAAAATCAAAGCATGCACTAATGAAATTCAAACAAGACCCATAGTACCCATCACCCCGGGATACTCAGATTTTTCCCAATTTTGCCAAATTTAGCTATTTGACGATATTTGCTCGTAAGAGTGTTGTCACCCACTCTATCATTGAGCAATATTCGTCATTTAGCACATACATGGGTTACTCAGACTTCACCCAATCAATCTAAATGACACATAAGCAAAACTCATTGCAAATTCATTAATTTAAAAGCACAAAAAATGCGGGCATTTGACGATCAAAACAATAAGGGCAAAATTTGCAAATTTAAATAGGCATTTACGCATTCTAATTTTATCAGAGTGTGAAGCGCACCACACTTATGAATGAGAGGCTATAAGATGTTTAGTAAATCTCACTTCTTTCATTACTCTTTAGCCCTGCCATAGAGTTTTAACTCTATGAAGTCCTTTTCCTGACCATTTTCTTGTGTCTATAGGATATTAGTACAAGAAGGGCGAACACAAGAAGGATGGAAGATGAGAAATGAATGAGGGAGTTCCTCTCCAAGGTCCTCAAGATGCTCAAGTTCCTCAAGATCCTATTGATGTGGGGTCCATGACAAATGTGGAAATAAGGCCGGCTCTCCAAGTATTGACCCTAGCAGTGATGGCCCAATTCAATAAGGATGCTAGGACTCATGTGAATCCCAATGCAAGTACAACCGCTTCAAGGATAAGGGATTTCACAAGAATGAACCCTCTTATGTTCTTTGGCTTTAAGGTGGATGAAGAGCCACAAAGGTTTAATGATGATATTTATAATGTGCTTGATGCTATGGGTGTGCCTCCAAGAGATAAGGCGGAATTAGTCGCCTACCAATTGAAAGATGTGGCTCAAGTATGGTATGAGCAATGGAAGGATGAGAGACCTGTAAAAGCGGGCTCGATAGATTGGAAATTGTTCAAGTCGGCCTTCCTTGATAGGTTCTTCCCCCTAGAATTGAGGGAATGAAAGATGCGAGAATTCATCAACCTTCGTCAAGAAGGTATGAGTGTCAAGGAGTATAGCATTAAGTTCACCCAATTGTCTAAGTATGCTCCAACCTTAGTGGCGGTCTCTAGGGCCAAGATGAACAAATTTGTTAAGGGAATATCCGACTTGGTAGTCAATGAATGTCGTTCGGCAATATGCTCAACCAAAGTATGAATATTTCGCGTCTTATGGTTTATGCCGAACAAATTGAGAAACAAAATGTCTAGCAAGTGAACAGGGAATTGAAGAAGGCAAGGACCGATGATGGGAATTCTTCCAAGGGTAAATTTGAAAGTCAAGGTGGACCAAGGTTCAAGAGAAAGTATTCCAACCAAGGCTCCTCTAGCACTCCAAGATTCAACAAAGATAGGGTGTCTAACCCTAAGCCACATGGAGGTAATAGTGGTGGTTCTTATGTTGATAGACCAAATTGAGCAAAGTGTGGTAAGAAGCATGGTGATAAGTGCCTAGTTGGCACAGATGGTTGCTATGGTTGTGGGAAGGTACATTTGATAAGAGATTGTTCCATGGTAAAAGTTCAAGGGATAGAGGGCAAGCAAGACCCTCATAGTGGCTCAAATTTTGATGCTCCCAAGAAGAACCGTTTTTATGCTCTTCAATCCCGAGGTGACCAAGAGAGCTCCTCAAATTTTGTAACAGGTATGTTGCAAGTCTTTTCTACTGATGTTTTTGCATTGTTAGACCCCGATGCCACCTTGTCATTTGTTACCCTTTTTGTGGCTATGAAATTTGAAATACTCCCCGATATGTTAGAAGAACCTTTTTCGGTTTCTACCCCGATAGGTGACTCGGTAGTGATAAAAAGAGTCTATAGGAGTTGTCCTATTTCCTTATCCCATAAAATTACCTTGGTGGATATAGTGGAGTTATTAGACATATTAGATTTTGATGTTATTTTGTGTATGGATTGGTTGCATGCATGTTATGCCTTTATTGATTGTAGGACTCGGGTAGAAAAGTTTCAATTTCCAAATGAGTCTACTTAGAGTGGAAGGGGTGAAATTCTATCCCTAGAGGCCAGTTTGCTTCATGCCTCAAAGCTAAGAAGATGATCTCCAAGGGGTGTATTTACCATATTGTTAGGATCATGGATATAGAGTCTGAAACCCCTTCCTTCTAGTCGGTCCGTGTAGTGAGTGAGTTTCCTAAAGTTTTTCCCAAGTATAGGACTCCATTTGTGCATTGCACAAATAGGCTTCATGAGTGGTTATGGTAAGGTTCTCTTATGCTGTGAAGACTTATGAATTATGCATGTATGATATGTATTGTTGTTAAGGATGACTTTACTTGCTACAAGTTATGAATATGAATATTTCATTGTCTATGAATGTTGGCTAATGATGAGGTTAAGGTAAGATATGTATGATGTGGGTGATCTAAAAGGTGTACTTGGCAATTGGTAGGGTTATGGGATCTTGCCTTTACATTGCACTAGTATAGCTTTGGGGTTGCTTATGATATGAGTTGACTTATGTTTCTTCACAAATGTGCATGATGGCTTTTAAACTGGATAAATGCATTGTTTGAACTAAATGTCCCTTTTTAAGCATGTTTTAAGGATTTTTATGCATGGCTTCCATACTTAGTACAATCTTTGTGCTAACACATATTTACTACATTTTCTTATAAATGTAGGTTCCGACCGTTGAGGTATACTTCTCCTTTCATGTAAAGCTTGGGTGGAATATTCTCCAAGCTTGGTGAGTCCTCATGGTTCGAGGACGAGACATTATTCATTTCTAGCTTCTATTGTACTTTCTATTTTGAGACTTTATAGATGTAAAGGGCTTTGACCCTAATTGCATTCTCTATTGTACTAGATGGTGATTGAGACAAGTTCTAGACTCTTATTTTTGTTTATGAAAAGAAAGTTGTCTTTGATTGTAAAAGTTTTAAATTTTCCACATCATTTCTATGACTTTATGTTTATGATTATGCTAAGGGCTGTCAAGTACACCGTGTTACGTCTAGGGGGGGTACCCTTGGGTTGTGACAAACTTGGTAATAAGAGCCCAAGGTTTAGAATGATTCTATGATGATG
Organism: Solanum microdontum; assembly: GCA_036250385.1. Lineage (NCBI taxonomy): Eukaryota > Viridiplantae > Streptophyta > Magnoliopsida > Solanales > Solanaceae > Solanum > Solanum microdontum. The sequence goes on from JAJONQ010071225.1 coordinate 3,800, forward strand.
TGTCATGAACCACGTTTAGTAAAGTCTTGTTCTTATGTGAAGCGCGCCACACTTATGAATGAAAGGCTATAAGATGATTTGGAAATTTCACTTCTTTCATTACTCTTTAGTCGTGCCTTAGAGTTTTAACTCTATGAAGTCCTTTTCCTATCCCTTCTCTTGTGTCTACAGGATATGAATACAAGAAGGGCGAACGGAAAAATGTTGGAAGAGGAGAACGTGAATGAGCGAGTTCCTCCCGAAGGTCCTCAAGATGCTCAAGTTCCTCAAACTCCTATTGATGCGGGGGCCATGACAAATGTGGAAATAAGGTCGGCTCTCCAAGTATGGACCCAAGCCGTAACGCCCCAAGTCAATAGGGATGCTAGGACTCATGTGAATCCCAATACAAGTACAACCTCTTCAAGGATAAGGGATTTCACTAGAATGAACCTTCCTAAGTTCTTTGGCTCCAAGGTGGAATAAGACCCACAAGGGTTTATTGATGAGATCTATAAGGTGCTTGATGCTATAGGTATGTCTCAAAGACAGAAGGCAGAACTAGCCGCTTACCAATTGAAAGATGTGGCTCAAGTATGGTATAAGCAATGGAAGGATGAGAGTCCCGTAAGAGCGGGCCCGATAGATTATGAATTGTTCAAGTCGGCCTTCCTTGATAGGTTCTTCACCCTAGAATTAAGGGAATGAAGGATGCGAGAATTCATCAACCTTCGCCAAGGAGGTATGAGTGTCAAGGAGTATGGCCTTAAGTTCACCCAATTGTCTAAGTATGCTCTAACCTTAGTGGCGGACTCTTGGGCCAAGATAAATAAATTTGTTAAGCGGAAAACCGACTTGGTAGTCAATGAATGTCGTTCGGCAATATGATCATCCCAAGTATGAATATTTCACGTCTTATGGTTCATGCCGAAAAAATTGAGGAACCAAAGCTCAAGCAAGTGAATAGGGAATTGAAGAAGGCAAGGACCTATGATGGGAATTCTTCCAAGGGTAAATTTGAGAGTCCCAAGGTTCAAGAGAAAGTTTTCCAACCAAGGATCCTCTAGCACTCCAAGGGTCAACAAAGATAGGGTGTCTAACCCTAAGAAACAATGAGGTAATAGTGGTGGTTCTTTTGTTGATAGACCAAATTATGCAAAGTGTGGTAAGAAGCATGGTGGTAAGTGCCTAGTTGGCACTGATGGTTGCTATGGTTGTGGGAAGAGAGGACATTTTATGAGAGATCGTTCCATGCTAAAGGTTCAAGGGATAGAGGGAAAGCAAGTCTCTTCTAGTGGCTCAAATTCTGATGCTCCCAAAAAGAACCGCTTTTATGCTCCTCAATGCCGAGGTGACCAAGAGAGCTCCCAGGATGTTGTAACGGGTATGTTGCAAGTCTTTTCTATTGATGTTTATGCATTGTTAGACCCCCGTGCCAAATTGTCATTTGTTACCCCTTCTGTAGCTATGAAATTTGAAATACTCCCCGATGTGTTTGAAGAACCTTTTTCGGTTTCTACCCCGGTAGGTGACTCGATAGTGGCAAAAAGAGTTTATAGGAGTTTTCCTATTTCCTTATCCCATAAAGTTACCTTGGTGGATTTAGTGGAGTTAGACATGTTAGATTTTGATGTAATTTTGGGTATGAATTGGTTGCATGCATGTTATGCCTATATTGATTGTAGAACTCGGGTAATAAAGTTCCAATTTCCAAATGAGTCTACTTTAGAGTGGAAGGGGTGAAATTCTATCCTTAGAGGTCAATTTGTTTATTCCCTCAAAGCTAGGAAGATGATCTCCAAGGGGTATATTTACCATATTGTTAGGGTCATGGATGTTGAGTCTGAAACCCCTTCCTTAGAGTCAGTCCCCGTGGTGAGTGAGTTTCCAGAAGTCTTTCCCAAGTATGGGACTCTGTTTGTGCATTGCACGAGTAGGCTTCAAGAGTGGCTATGGTAAGGTTCTCTTATGCTGTGAAAACTTATGAATTATGCATGTATGATATGTATTGTTGTTAAGGATGACTTTACTTGCTACAAGTTATGAATATGAATATTTCATTTTCTAGGAATGTTGGCTAATGATGAGGTTAAGGTAAGATATGTATGATGTGGATGATCTAATAGTGGTACTTGGCAATTGGTAGGGTTATGGGATCTTGCCTTTGCATTGCACTAGTATAGCTTTGGGGTTGCTTATGATATGAGTTGACTTATGTTTCTTCACAAATGTGCATGATGGCTTTTAAACTTGATAAATGCATTGTTTGAACTAAATGTCCCTTTTTAAGCATGTTTTAAGGATTTTTATGCATGACTTCCATGCTTAGTACAATCTTTGTGCTAACCCATATTTTCTACATTTTCTTATAAGTGTAGGTTCCAGTCGTTGAGGTATACTTTTCCTTTTAGGTAAAGCTTGGGTGGACTATTCTCCAAGCTTGGTGAGTCCTCATTGTTCGAGGACAAGACATTATTCATTTCTAGCTTCTATTGTACTTTCTGTTTTTGAGACTTCATAGATGTAAAGGGCTTTGACCCTAATTGTATTCTCTATTATACTAGATGGTGATTGAGACAAGGTCTAGACTCTTATATTCGTTTATAAAAAGGAAGTTGACTTCGATTGTAAAAGTTTTAAGTTTTATGCATCATTTCTATAACTTAATGTTTATGATTATGCTAAGGGCTTATATGAGACCCCTTCGGGGTCAAGTACACCGGGTTACATCTAGGGGGTACCCTTGGGTCGTGACACAGAGTTACCTGTATTTTCATATACAAAACTAAGTTACTATTGTCTTTTTCAATACACTGAGTTGTTATCTACATGTTTTAAAACTTTTCTTTATATTGAATCGTTATTACTGTTTTTTACTGAAATAAGTTGAGTTGAGTTGAGACGAGGTAAGTTTCTTCAGTTCCCTTTCAAGCTTATGTCTTATTTTTGAATTCTCCTCACATGCTCATACATTCTATGTACTGACGCCATTTGGCATGCATCTTTTATGATGTAGATACAGGTAAACAGGATCACCATCCAGCGCTTAGTTAATCCAGTTGAGCTTCCGAGTTATTGGTGAGCCTCTTTGCTTTTCGGAGGATCCCTTTTTGTTATGTTTCAGTTATTTCAGTTGCTAGGAGGATCGAGGGTCTTGTCCAGACATCCCTCATAGTATTAGAGGCTTCATAGATCGAGGGTCTTGTCCAGACATCCCTCATTTTCAGTTGTTAATGCTTTAAAGACTTGAGTTACCTCTTTGGCCAGTTAAATGTCTCTTTTAAGACATTCTGAGTTTATTGCATGAGTTTATCTTCTAAGACTATTTCATGTTAGTTAAGTCTTCCGTTGAGTAGTAAATTAGGCCAAGGTTTCTCTTGGGGCCAGCAATAGTTCTCAAGTGTTAGTCGCGTCCAGGGTGTAGGCTCGGAGCGTGACAAGTTAGGTAGACTATAAGATATCAAATGAAAGTTATTTGAATCCTCTTTCTGACGCCACCAAGTTTGCTAAGTTTCGAGTTCATATGAGAGATATATGCTCGTTTGAAGTCAGCATGTCCAGTTAAGGAAATTTACCCGAATTAATGAGGGGTATTTTGGTCTTGTCCTTATCCCATCAGCTTTAAATATTTTTAGTAATATTTTAGGGGTCTAAACTGATTTGGTTCAGTTTTCACAATCCTGAAATACTCTTAGGGTTTGAGAGGAGTCCAAGAAGAGAAAAGAGGGAAGGTTCTAGGCGTTCGTCAAGATTCTTGAGATTTGTCGAGGAATTTCGCCAAGGATTTGATCCCTAAGAGGTATGTAAGTTGTTCATAGTGATGGGTTCGTTCACCCACACGCCAATCAAGAGTTTCTTGAGTTAATTTCATCCATGATAATCCATGTATTGAGATTCTTGGTTAGTTCTTGAAGTTTCATTCGTAAATCTTGATTATTGAGATTTTGATGAGTTTTTTAGATGAAAAGGAGTTTGAGGGTTATTTATGAGTGGATTTTCATTTACTAATGTTGGGTATTTGAATCTAGGAGAGTTTGGAAGAAACCATTCGATTCTAGGTGAATTAGGGCCTAAAATGAAAGAAGAAAATTCGTCGGAAAAATTCTGAGCAGGGGGATGGCGCGCCGCGCCAGCAGTGTGCCAGGAAATGTGTTATGTAGTTTAGGGGCTGGCACCCCGCGCCACTCAGTGCACCAGGGTTGCCTGCCCCGCCTATTTTTCTGTCGATTGTCCCATCTGAGTTCTTTTAAAGTATATCTTTACTCTTTTTTTATTCTAACTACTCTAAACTAAATCTAAACATCAAAAGATCCTTCATAACATGAATCAGAACCCTTGAATTCATAATTCAAATTCAAGGTAGAGTTAAGAGTAAAGTCTTGAAAGATCTTTCCGGTCAATTCGAGAAGTCTTTTACAATCTTTTAAAACTTGTTTGAAGACTTGAGTACTTGAGTGTGAGGATGATGAGAGTTGAGTTTCATTTTTTCAAAATGAATATATGCGAACTAAGTATTCCCAAGATAAAATGTCTTTACATTTAAAATGAGGAGGAAACCTTGATTTCCAAATGAGTTCATGACAAGTTTTAAGTAAAATCTCTTTTAAGAGAATATTTTGAGTAATAATCTCAAAGTTGAGGATGAGGAAATGTTTTTAAGCATATGAGCTAAGTATATTTTAGGAGTAGTATTGAGCACCGATATGGGGACGAGTTCAAACAACTCAAAGTCCTCTAAACCATGTAGCCAACATGGATAGAAAGGGTCATACTTTTTAGATGATTCATTATTGCTTTTTAAGCATGGCTTAGTGGATTCACTTAGTTGAGGATGTCTTGTACTCCGGCAAGGTATAGGACATTTTAGCAGCGTGTGCGAGACGTTGGATCATCACATAGCTCATAGTAATGGTTGTCGGTTAGAGAATCTCCCAAATTGAGTTATTTTGTATCTTTACATACAAACTGAGATATTATTATATTTTTAAATACATTGAGTTGTTACCTATTGTTTTAAAAGCTTTCTTTATATTGCATCTTTATCGTTGCTTTTATATCGTATTGAGTTAAGGTTGAATTGAGTTTAGTTGAGATGAGGTAAGTATGCTCCTCTCCTTCCAGTTCAAGCGTATATGTCTATGTTTTGGAGTTCTCCTTAGATGCTCGTACATTTCATGTACTGACGTCATTTGGCCTACACCTTTCATGATGCAAATGCAGGTAATCAGGATCATCAACCAGTGCTCCGTTGATCCAGTCGTGTTCCAGCTAGAGTTGTGTCATGACCCAGACCGTCGTTATTGGCACCCACACTAACAATCCGGTGGGAGAACCACTACTACAATCCAAACCAAGCAATTAATCTAAAAACTAAGGCATATAAGTCAAATACTAAGGAAAGAAAATAGAGTTTCCATAAACTCTAACAAAAGCTCAACAATAACTAACAAATGCGTAAGAATTAACCTAGAACCTGAAAGTCAGTGTACCACAACTCTACTAACGACAAGTCTAAGAACAAGGGGTACAACCCCGAAACTAAACAACACCTTAAACAAAAGTCTGAGTCTGAAAAGAGTGGACTTAAACAAGAAAGATCCATGGCAGCCTGAAAGAACTGGCTCACCCTTGAATCCGGTCACGCTGATAGTCACCTAGCTGAGGTCTATCAATAGTCACCTGATGATGCCCTATACTCAACAAAGAAAGAACAAGTGCAGTATCAGTACACAACCACCGTGTACTGGTAGGATTACGCGGCTATCCCACTAAGTGTAACATACATTAGTCAATACAACAATATAATCACATGCACATATCGAACATTTACAATATCATCAACATATACGAACAATGAACAACTTCACGATTCTCACATATCATAGTTATATCAATTTAGAGCAACATACCGTCTTCAAATATCAATCATCATTAGATATAAACGAACTCATCACAAATAGATACACAAACACAATTCAATGGTCCTCTCACGGAACCCAATTCAATGGTCCTCTTATAGAACGCAAACCCAAACAGTTAGCATGCCGGAACGTGGCAATCCGATCCCATATTTATGCCGAAACATGGCAATCCGATCCAAGTTAGTTATGCCAGAACGTGATAGCCGATCTCATATTTATGTCGAAACATGGCAACCGATCCCAGTTAGTGTGTCGGATCGTGACACCCGCCCATTCAACAAACCACAATCACAATGCATATCCTCATAATCATACAACAAGAGGTTAATCATGGCATACAATTATTCAATTTTCCTCATTTACAACAAGTGTGTTCAATAATGCAACATTCGCATACATACATGTATCATAATTAAGCAAGAACAAACATATATCACACAATTATAGAATCACAACCATCACCTACCTCGAATCCAAGCTTGAATCCCCTAAGGCACTTGAATCTTCCCTTTCTGAATTCTTTCCGCTTGCTCTAGGTCTACAAACAACAATTTATATGTAAGGATCAACAATCAAAGGTCTAATGATCTGGATTATAAAAAACCCAATAACCCTAGACCAAACCCAAGATCCTACTACCCAATTTAGGGCTTTTTCCATCATAAATTCTAGATCAAAATCCTCCCCCATCGATAATGACCCAGTAGATTACGTTCTACGGATCGAAAAATGGATTCGGGGAGTTAGAACCTTACCTTTAACCTCAAGAATGGTGAAAAGCGGTCAAGAAGTCGCCTGGGGTCGTCTCCTTAGCTCTAAAAATCAAAAAGTGCCAAATAAGGTCGTTTAGGGGTTTATTAACGACTTTAAGGCGCGTCTGACCCGCCACGGCGGATCAATCCCGCTACAGCGTCCCCGCTCTGGCGGCTCCAATCCCGCTCTGGCAACCTACACGGAGACAAAATGTTACTCGTTCACTCTAAGATCATTTTGGGGAGTTCTACTCGCCCAAATTCGATTTCGTAAAGTCGTACGGGTTCCTTAATGTCTTAGCTATCTACTCATGTGGTCCAAATCATAATTAGATCTCTCATTAATTACCGTATTTCCCTACACCTTAATGACTCCGATTTCGTCAAAATCTGGACTAGGTTGAGAGATTCCAAGCTACTTCAAAAATGTTTTCTGGCTCTAATTCTTTCTTCATTGACTTTTCCCTAACGACGGAATCAAGTCGTTACAAGTTGGTGAGCCTCCTTTGTTTTAGGAGGGTTCCACCTTGAGTTTACATTTCAGCTTTGTTTATTAGAATATCGTGGGTCTTGTCCCAACGTTCATCTCAGTTAGTAGAGGTTTCATAGACAGTAGTAGTTGAGGAGTCTTTTCATTTCTATTATTAATAATATTAATGTTTAAGACTTGAGTTCCTTCTTGGCCAGTGATTGTTCTAATACATTATGAGTTATTTCTTTTAAAGACTTTGAGTATAGTTTCGTTTTGAGTTCATTTATTAATGAATAAGTCTTCCGGTGAGAGTCGAGCCTGGCCAGGGGTTTGCTTAGGGCCATCAATGGTTCTCGAGTGTCAGTTGCGTCCAGGGTGTAGGCTCGAGGTGTGACACTGTTTAAGTATGTTGTGTTATGTATATGGTCATGTAAGGCTAATGGATTAGACTCATCCTTATATATATTTTTTTTGAACGAAGGTTTAAATGATACTTATGCACGAACTCCGACTATTTTTTCTGCAATACTTTTCTTATGTTTATGATTTCAGAAACCTTATTTCAATGTTTCTACATATGCCTTATAATTTGATTATGTTAGTGTTCCTTATATACTTAGTACATTCCATGTATTGACACATACTTTTCCTTGTGTTGCATTCTTTTATGATCTAGATTTTGGTGCCTGTATTCAAATTTGTGGCTAGTGAGGTTGCAACATTTTCAATTAGCATTTGGTAAGCCCTCCTCATCATTTGGGGATGCCATGAATTTAGAATTCTAAACTTCTGTTATGTTATCTTTGGTTTTGAGGTAGTTGTGGGACATGTCCAGACATACTTATATTTTCATTCTAAGTGGTAGAGGCTTTATTCAAACATTAGTAAGGTAGTCTCTGGATCTATTGACTTGCACTATTCAATCTTATATCAAGAACATGTTTAAGATCCCGCCTTAGTTTTATATGTTATATCTGATAAGTTAAGCAAAAAATTAGCTTGGAATCACTCGTGATTGTAGGTACCATGTCTCAGTCGGAGTGTAGACTCAAATCGTGACAGATGTATACATCATTGTAATGAGATATTACTGAAACAGTCTCAATGAAATATTATTGTTGTTAATATTTATATTTTATGAAATTGGTATGATAAATTACTAGTTTTGTAGTATAAGGAAGGGAGTATGTAGCATAATATTATTATGTATAGCCGGCATAATTCACATTTGCGGCTTGTCATATTATGATATGTATGATGAATATTAATGTAGAACAAATTTGTTTTATGCGTAATTAATGAATGTATCATTAAATATTGGGAAAATTATGCAATTAAGCAAACAAATAATAGTTAATAATCTAACATATATATAGTTTGAAGAAATTACTTTTCGCCACTAATGTATAACCATATTCACGCGGGCTACGTCTAAATTTTGTATAATTCGACTCCTAATTGTATAAATTCCGAATTTGTATAATTTAGTTCATAATTGTACAAATCCAAAATTTGTATATGCTTACTCTAGCTTGTTTATAATTATCATATATTTGACTTGTATAAGTTTTGAAAAAATTTCTGAACGTATAAATACATAATTTGTATATACTTACCTTTTTTTTGTATATTGACAAGCGAATTATACTAACCGACTTACTCTGTTTGTATATTGACAAGCAAATTATACAAACGGAAATACCCATAGCAAATGAAACTATAGCTATGGAGCGAAATTAGGTAAATCGTAGCTAATGGGGCTTATTAATTTTAATCTCTTTGTTATTTATGAATTTTCCTCTTAAATATTAGCATTATGTGGTTATTGGGCCAAGTGGGAGAATGTTAGACTTCTTATTATTTTATGTGTGGCTCAATTAATGTAAAGTACATCATTAATATTTAATGAAGACTCAATCTAATCATTTGATAGGTTACTTGATGGACGTACCATATTAAGTCTAAACCTCTATAAATTTATTTTTTCACTCATTAGGATTAACACATTTTCTTTGCACATTTCCATTATTGCCGTTGGTGGAAACATAAGGCTAGAGAAAGGAGATGGAAACATTTTTTGAATCAACGCTTTTGCTTTGTGATAATATCTTCAGGTATATTCCCTTACCATCTTTCTTTAAGATCATCATGCTTAAGATCTTGGAATGTAATAACTGAAGTTTACAATAGATTTCAAATATTTTTTGGATTTATTTAGATTTACAAAGTTGAATTTGAAGATGAACTTTCCTCGATTATATTTTTTGTAAAGGAGAGAAGATGACACGTTATTTGATTTATGAAGATGTAGTTAACAAACGCGTTAAGAACACTTCTTTTTCCAATTTTGAGATTCAACTTCAAATTGAATTTTGAAGTTTTATAACCAAACACTTGACAAGAATCTATACTACTATCCCTTAAGGTTAATCGTCGTTTTTAGTTGATGTTCCACATTTAAAAACACACGCAAAATTCATTGTTTGTGCAATTCGCGTGATGGAGGGTCCTTTCCACTCAACTTAACATCGTTGGTGTCAGTCCTAATTTTAGCCCCTTTTGGCTATATTTTCTTAAGCTGAAATTTGAAAAATTAAAAAATTTAACTAGTGATTTTCTTATTTGGAAATTGTACTTGAACATGTATTTATTTGGAAAAAAAATTAAAGTGTGATTGGAAGTTCCAAATAATATTTAAAAATCAGATTTTCATATCAAATTTCATGGTCAAACAAATATTTAAAGATAAATTGTCAAAATATACCTTCAAAATCTTTGACTAAACGCTAGCTTAATTAATTATAATTTAGAATTTAATTTTTGTGTTATATTAAGTTAGAATTTAGTTTAAATACAGTAGATATCTATTGTTGTAGCCTTTTAGGACATATCAATCTTACAATGTCATAAAGTCATGTGAGGATATAAAAGCTAAACAAAAAAAAACACTACAACATTAAACGTATATAAAATTAAAATGCACTAGATATATAAAATTCATCAATGAGTATATGTTCATGCGTGTAAGTATACATATATGTTTGATTTATCTCATGAATACAAAGTATATCAATAGTTACAAAGGGAAAATCCAATTAATTAACATTAAATTCTAGTAATTATTTTTCCTTGTGAAACTTTCTTGTAGATATTGATAATGTGATTAGGAAGACCCATCCCAATGAAGTTCTGAAAAGTGCAATTTCTGCTGGAGCAACAACAAAAATTGTGACGCTGAGTATTACCTATGATGAAACAGTTGAGATTTTTAATGTCTCGAGAGATAAGGTTAATTTTTATCAATCGAATGTCATTAATCTTAAAACTTTTTCCTTTCACTATTGAATTGGCTACATGTAATTGTGATTTCTGAATTTGTTGTGTATCTAGGCAAGGGAAATTATAAAGTTTGCACATAATTCAAAAGTTATGAATGTCGTTTCATCAAAAAAACCCTTGTTTGAGGTAACACAAAGTTGAGGTAAACATTTTTCTTTACCTTCTCTTTTGAGAATTTGATGAGTGTTTCAATAATCTTGATTTTCATCTTCAAACTATTTATTAAAAGTGGAAGAATACTGTGTTGGTTTGTTGGATTTAGATATTTTCGCGGCGAGGAGGAACTCTTTACTTAGATTCTTGGAGAAGCGAAAAGAGAGATTGGTATTCATTTTTAGTAAAAGGATGCTTCTAAATAAAGGATTAAATAATTTGAAAATTAAAAGGTAATTTTTGAAGATATAAAACGTGATCTTTATCAAATAGAATTAAAAGAAGTTGAATTGTTCTTTAATGAGAGCACTTAATTAAATTACATTTATGATTAGGAATTAACTTAGCAATTAACTGTCATAACTCATATTAAACCTAGGAATCAAATTTCTGCACAGCCAAGTTTACCAAAAAAATATCTTATGCGTAAAAGTAAAGATTTATCACTAAATATATAAATATATATATAAAATTATAAAGGGATAGAGATTTTCTTGAGCAAATATATTATCTGTAGTG
>JAJONQ010071227.1:0-11995 GCA_036250385.1 Solanum microdontum
GCAATAGTATAATAACCCAACCAAGGGTTGGGGTCGAGTCCCAAGGGAGTGGTTTCAAGAATTAATAGAAAAATAAATTCAGTTCTAACTAGTCGTAGCTAAAGACATTAACGATTAAAAACATTGTAAATTAAAGGGGGGGACACAAGATTGTCAATTAACAATGGGGGTTTTGTAACAAATATAGTAAAAATAGTAGAAATAACAAAGAAATCTATGAATGAGAGGAGATTCTTGGGATGTGACCGGAATACGGGTTAATCTAAATTATTGGGCACATGTTTTCGATAGAAAATTTGTAGAGTAATAGTGACTAGGCTAAGCTATACGTGGGAATAATTTCTCTCTCGAGAAACTTACCCCGTTTCAAATGGGTTCCTCTCGGACAACCACTTGCCTCATGAAGACTAGACTACGCCTTACCCCACTCACTCTCTCGAGTTGAGTGTTAGGATATGGGACTAGGGTTCACTCTCTCGAGCTGAACCTCATGTCGACCCACTCCTTAGGCCATCAAGCTAGTAGTCTTGGTTTCGCGACCTCTCTCTCGAGCAAGCCGAAAACACATAAATAAACTTATATTTACAACTACAAATTTGTTAAATTCAACCACAACTACTAGATGAAATCGCCATTAAACTACATCTAATCTATCAGCAAGCAAGACCCAACAACAATCTTAACCCATATTCGCTAAATCACACCCCAAGAATTGGGGGTTTTAGCCACACATCAAGAGATAGAAATTTATACCTAAATGAGCTTGCATTCAAATAGGTATGAAGATTTAAGTCTTTTTACAGGCCAAGGCCAAGAATGAAGAATCCAAAAGTCCCAAGTCCAAATCCTTGGAGATGAAACCCTCTTCTTCTTCAAGTTTTCAAAACCCTCTCAAACTCAGAGCAAAAATAAAAAATACTATTCTATATGAAAATTATAATAATTGTTCCACACTAAAAATCTTTGATTGATACTAAAAATCTCATACTAAGCTAAAACTCTCTACAAGTATTTATAGTTTTAAAGAAATTTATGTTGCAGCGGACCATTCGGCGATATTAGTCAGAATCGTTGATCAACTCGGCGATTTGCACCTTGATGTAGTTCATCGCCGTCTTGCACCATCCTTCAACATCGTCATGCTCTGGGTCATTAGGCGACATAGTACTGCCTCGCGGAACATCTCGGCGATGCGCCAATTGCTCCCTTTTTCCACCGTCTTGATCCTTTCCTTTAGGGCTCAGCACACTGGAACAAAAGGCAGAGTGATACCCTTCGGCGACTCGCCAAGTGGACTCGGCGATCCTCAGGCCTTTATTTTCTTCGTTCTTTCAGCCTTTTCGTTCCTTTTTGCGAAGTAGTGTCCATGCTCTCCTTCAATCTTCAAATACCTGAAACTTAAGGGTTTTCATCAGATATTGAGACAAAATAAGCATTTGAGGACACAATTTCTATTAAAATATATCCCTAAATGAGTCAAATTTATGGACTCATCAACACCCCCAACTTAAACTTTTGCTTGTCCTCAAGCAAACTCAAGTTCAGTCGCTGAAAAAGAGTGACTCAAATGGTGCTACACAAAACTCAATCATGAATACCCACAACAAGACTCAATTTACTTATGCAAAGATCAAATGTGTACTCAAAGATTCAAGTTGTAACTCACCAATATCAAAGAATCTCATGCTCACAATACTTGCTTCAAATGCAAGTTCAAGCTCAACTATAGTGTTCAAATGCCCTCACTAAAGGATGATTCCATATTCACACAATGATTCAAAGTTAAAAGCTTCGGAATCAAATGCAATGCTCACTCTCCCAAGGAAGAACACAATGCATGCTATCACCCATAGGTTTGCCCGTATTTTCCGATCAACATTTGTTTCAGCTCACTCAAGATCAAAAAGGTCTTTTTAAGGCTTGTAATGGGGTTGAGTCTAAAGGTATGGTCATTTAGGCTCAGTTACTTTCATCCTCATGAAATGTGGTGCTCACAACACTTCCTTTCCTTTTCCTTCATTATTCTCTTTAGTTCTCATAAGTCATCCTATTATTCACTTTCCATGGATTGTTTGAGAACCCCATTTCTTTTGTACCTTTATTTCACAACTTTCTTTTTCATTCTTTTTCTTTTTCTTTCTCTTTTTCTCTCTTTTTTTTAATATGGAGGGGTTCCATTTTTCTTAGATCCATGGGTTAGAGGAGACTTTCCTTGCACTTCTTAGCTTCTCCTTTTCTTTTCACCACACCCCCAACTTAGGATTTTGGCCTAAGTTGGCTATTCAACTAACCACAATTCAAGAGGATTATAGGTAGCGGATTAAGAAAGGTTATGGTTTCATCATGTTTGTTTCAAAGAAAGGTAAGGCTCAAGGGGTCTTCAAAAGAGAATCAAATGCTCACAGGGTAGGTCACAAAAAGAGGTATATGTCAAATTGGCTCACACTCTTAGAAGTTGCCTAAGATCATATCAAGAGATAGCATCACTTAGTTGATTGGACCAACGGGACAAATTCTAGGATCTATCATGCATGGTTCAAAATAAGCTCATCACACAAAGCATCGACACTAAAGTCAAACAAGACTCCACACTTTCGCTAATGTGCAATGACCATTACAAGAGACTCGATTTGATAAAAGGGCTAATCACAACTAGATCCAAAGAGTTCACATATTGTTTATGCAACTTCATTTGGCCTCGTCGTAGCCGTGCATTCATGTTCGTTCGATTGAGAGAATTATTCAAGTCATCGATATTGATCGGAACTGAAACTTAAATTTTGCAAAAGAACAGCCACATTCAAGAGCATATAAAAGGTGGCGAAAATCATCTTTAGTAAGGGCTCTTGAGTTAGAGTTCGAACCCACCTTTTTTCTTCTATTTCATAGCCTCTTCCGTATTCTCAATGCTTCTTCGGCCAAATACGATATACAAGTGGGACCTCGCAATTCAAAAGTCTCTCTACGGCTAAAGAAAAATATAAAAAAATTTGGAAGGGTCAAAATCATTTTGCAATTAAAAATAAAAGGAGCCATAAGCTCAAACATCAAAAGAAAGCAGATAAAAAACAATTTTAGAGCAGAACAACACAAGTTATACACAGAACATAACTATCAACACAAAAGGTATGGACATCACCCCACCACAAATAAAAGCAATGTGTCCTCAAATGCAATTAACCACAGAATCCAAAAGGGTAAAATAAAGAAAGACAGAAAGGTAGGTAAAGAGGGGATCCTGGCTAATTGGTCGCTCCATCTGTCTGGGCTTCAGTGCCCAGAGTGACCTCCAGAAGGACTAGCTCCACTGGATCCAGCAACAGGTGCTAAGGAAACCTGCACAGCAGCATCTATCATGATTGCTTCCATCTCGTTCAGGTATTCATCTGCAGCTCCCTCAGTCTCTTCATGCATCTCTTTATCAGTCTCTGTTTCTGACTCAGGGTCGGCTATTTGCTTCACTCTATCCCCATGTCATGTGGTAGCCTGAGGCATATCAGGCATGTCTGGAATCTCCACTATTCCAAAGACCATGGACACATCGGTGGACTTCAAGTGGTCTACATCTTTTCGCAGTTCAGCAATGGCAGCTTTTAAAGCCATCACCTCATCTGTGGACCCTTGGTTTTGCTCACACACCGCTATCCTGGGTGCTAGGGCATCAATGGTGGTGCTCAAAGGTGTCACAGCATCAGTTAGGGCAGTCTGGATCATGCCTGGAATAGAGGCCTCTAGACTAGCAGCCCGACGATCAGTAAAAAGGGATAGCTGTCCCATCCGAAGTATGGAAGCCTAGGTGAGTGGAAGTTGGGAAGCAGCAGCAACAACAGCAGTGGGTCTTGGTGATCGTGCAGCAGCAGAGCAGAAGAACCTAGAGTATCAGCAGGAGTAACGGTGACAATGGATATACCTGAAGGCCCAGGGGCCGGAGTGGGCAGAGGTGCCTCTGCAGGCAATGATTTTGTGTTTACTAACTCCATCGATGCTGCCTTTTTCCTTTCTGCTTGATCCTTGAAGTACTAAACTTTGATCCTCCAGATGTCAGTAGAGGTTGTGGGCATCACTTCCATATCCTTCTTGGCATCTCGATGCACTCGGGCTCATTTGCATAATTCTGTGATCAAAACTTGGAATGGAAGTGAGGTTCGGCTCTGTCTTGCAGGCCTGAGTATCTCTGAAGCAATGATTATACCCAAGTTTATCTGAGTTTCTTCTATGATGCAACCCAAGCAAGATGCCTTGGCAAGGCGAAGGATCGACTCATTTTGAGATGGAATAATTGCACTACTGATAAAATCGAACCAGAACCTTGCGGCTATGTTTAGTTCTTTCTTTTCAATCGAAACTCCTTTCGCCGACCACTTTGGAGTCTCATTTGAAATTAGTGGGGTTAACCACTTTTTTATCTCATCCAGCTTCCTTGTTCTGATCAAGTACTGGCAGTGATCCCCAATATTCGTGGGCATGCCCAAGACTGCTTTGATTTCCTCACTATCACACTTCACCCTCCTGCCTCTGACAACCACATAGTCAACTTCTTTGAAGGCTGTTGCTAGCTGCTTTTGTTGGGGTATTAGTGCATTGTATACACTATAGAACGCTCTTACCTAGTTTGGAATCTAAGGGCCACGGGGTTTGGTGAAGATTTGGAACTTGTGGTATCTCAGACACTCTATTATCTCTGGGTGCCTGTTTATAACCCCATCTATGGACATACTCTTTTTCTCTAGAATTGTCCTCAGCCTCCCAGCCTTTACTCGATTCATTGATTTACGCGAAGGACCTTGTACGGGAGATGTTGATATCATTGCCTGCTCTGGAACTGGAGGTGTAGTAGTGGTAGGCTGGGGAGTCCTGGCCCTGGATGGATCATTCAGCTTCTTAGTTCGTCACTCAGCCCTCTGTGCTGTTAACAGATCATCCTTGTCAGAACACACACCTTCGCTTTCAGATTTGGTTGGGGTCATTTTTGTAAAAGCCATTACTGCCAGTGCTTGCATCTGATAACTTAAGGGTCTTGTGTTTGCCCTTGCCTTTTTCACCAGTTGTGGAAAGTTTAGCAACCTTGCTTCTGAATGCATCTGTATCCTCGTTGATTGTAATCTTTTTTGTTTTACCTTGGGGTGGCCTGCTTCTTCCTGCAACTTTAGATCTAGTCATTTCTGCAAAGCATTCAGAAGAAGTTAAAACAACTAAATCAAATTCAGAAGAGCATAATTGCAGAAAAACTAGCTGAATAGATCGGCGAGTCGCCAAGTTGCTATGCCGAGCTGAATTTTATCCGCCGAAAGTTACAAAACCCTTATCACAAGTAGCATGAAATTAAAGGCGAGATGGGGTCACTTGGCGAACCGCCCAGTGATTCGGCGAGCTTGCCTCAACACGTTGGATAGTCTAAATTTATCAGAAAGGCAAATATCACAATTAAATGCAGGGTTTGGAAAACCAACCTTTTAGGCAGATTAAGTCAAAATTGTGATGCTAGGCAGCAGGTTAGTACAGATCCAAGCACTACCAAAGCAGCTAGAATACTTACAAGGTGCAAAAATTCTGAAAATACTAAGTAGGTGCGATTTTGCAAAAATCGAGAGTGAGAGAATATGAAAAAGGTTGAAAGTCAAGACCTGTGGCTTTATAAAAACCATTCAGATCTCACCCGTTTGGCGACATTAGTCATGCTCATCGAACCACTCGACGACACACTGAATGATCACTTACCTCACCAAGTTTTATAGGACCTCCAGTTAATGTGGTATCCAAACGGCGGTCCACGTTGGGATCGTCGACATGGTTAGTGACTCGTCAATAATTTCTTGGGCTCGCTGAGTTTTACAGACTCCAATTTGAAGATGTCTTGAGTTAAACGGCAGATTAGGTCGAGTTTGCCGACCAGTTCGGCAACTCGCCGACTGGACTTGTTTCTCACCACCCTGCACTTTTTCGAACACTTTCCACACTTCAACCTACACAAACAACACACCATTATTTTACCAAAACACAAATAAAAGCAATAAAAAGGGTTTTGGGTCACTTTCCACACTCCTTAGGCCATCAATCTAGTAGTCTTGGTTTCGTGACCTCTCTCTCGAGCAAGCCAAAAACACATAAATAAACTTGTATTTACAACTACAAATTTGTTAAGGTCAACCACAAATACTAGATGAAATCACCATTAAACTACATCTAATCTGTCAGCAAGCAAGACCCAACAACAATCTTAACCATATTCGCTAAATCACACCCCAAGAATTGGGGGTTTTAGCCACACATCAAGAGATAGAAATTTATACCCAAATGAGCTTGCATTCAAATGGGTATGAAGATTTAAGTCTTGTTACAGGTCAAGAATGAAGAATCCAAGAGACCCAAGTCCAAATCCTTGGAGATAAAACCCTCTTCTTCTTCAAGTTTTCAAAACCCTTTCAAACTCAGAGCAAAAAACAAAAGTACTATTTTATATGAAAATTATAATAATTGTTCCACACTAAAAATCTCTGATTGATACTAAAAATATCATACTAAGCTAAAACTCTCTACGAGTATTTATAGTTTTAAAGAAATCTGTGATGCAGCGGACCATTCGGCGACATTAGTCGGAATCGCCGATCAACTTGGCGATTCGCCCCTTGATGTAGTTCATTGCCGTCTTGAACCATCCTTCAGCATCATCGTGCTCGAGATCATTGGGCGACATAGTACTGCCTCGCAGAACATCTCAACGATGTGCCAACTGTTCCACCGACTTGATCCTTTCCTTCATGGCTCAGCACATTGGAACAAAAGGTGAAGTGAGACCTTTCGGTGACTCACCAAGTGGACTCGGCTATCCTCAGGCCTTCATTTTCTTCGTTCTTTTCATCCTTTTTGTTTCTTTTTGTGAAGTAGTGTCCATGCTCTCCTTCAATCTTCAAATACCTAAAACTTAAGGGTTTTCATCAGATATTGAGATAAAATAAGCATTTGAGGACACAATTTCTATTAAAATATATCCCTAAATGAGTCCAATTTGTGGACTCATCATGAGTTTACGGCATTTTTTATGCATTAAATTTGAAGTTGTGCATGAGTCTTAGGAATTTAATTATTAGATCTGATGTTTTTTGATTGATTTTTGCATTAAATAGGTTTTGGGAGTAGTGGTGTTGAAAGTGCTTGAAATAGCTGCAAGTTGGCAATAGACGAGCCCACATATGAGCCGTCGTTCCTTCGAGGAGCCCACCTACGAGCTGTCATTCCTTCGACAAGCCGTAGGTAGTAGGCGTGGTGTACTCTCAAGGAAAATGGACTGAGGTTGGAATGAAGCGACTAACGGACCATAGGTCCTCCAACAAGCCGTCATTAAGGAGTCGTGGATGACTTCAAAGAAGATGAGTTCCAGTCCATGAACGACGATTAAACAGGACATGTCGTGCTTAGATCTATGAGCCATAGGTCATGACCGTCATTGACACTCACAAGAATTTGACCAACTGTTGAAAAATGATGGCATCTACGAGCCGTGGTACTTGTGACGAGTCGTAGGTGACCATTCGTGGATGACACTTCCAGAATTGAATTTCCTCAAGCTTCTTATTTCCACACGGTTTAGGATTTATTTTCTATATTAGTTGTATTTTTCATTTTTGTGTTGTTAGACTTTTTGTGAAATTTTGTTTTTGACTTTGGGAATTATTTTGCGAACACTTTCGGCATTTAATTCTTAAAGTTTGGTTTATGCAATTTGTGTTTGTTCTTCAATTCAAGATTTCGGATTTCATCTATTACAATTTTAAGTTCATGATTTATATTGTAAATCCTAATATGAATCGTGAAAATTCAAGTATGAATAACTAAATCCACAACTAGGGTTTGTGGAAATTATGACTAATTAACAACGTAAAACTAATAATTAAGTAATTCTAAACTAGTGTTTATGCATGTATTGTTAATCCCTTCGTTTTGAATGCTTTTTAACGGTGTGCAGTGTTAGAACTCGCCTCATTTATACTTGCCTGACCAAGAAAGTAATGAATGAGAAAGGAGAAAGGGGGATTGAACAATGAAGATTTAGCGTGATAATCCGTTATCTAATATCCTGACCCACCTATTGTGAGGGCGCCTAATCTGGGGTCAAGGGTAAGGATTAGTAAAGCATACACGCGTAGACCGACAAAGTTGCGTGGTGAAATTCCCTACTTGGACGACCAATCACTTAGGAGACATCTAACTTACCGACTTTGCATATTAACACTAGGAAAGAGTTATTATTATTAGGATTACTGTGTTAAGAACTTGTGCGGAACACATATGCCCTAGTTCATCTCATATTGATATTACAAATTGTGAATTTTGCTTACTTGTTACTACAAATCAATCAATAATTACTTTGTTTACAAATCCCACCTTTTACAAAAGTAATCTGACTAAAAGTATAATTAACCATAAATTAGCCTGAGTCTAGACCATATTTCTCGTGGGATCTATCCTAACCTCAGTTAGGTTCTTTATTTGACAACGACCGCTTATACTTCTTTAAGGAGGTGTAATTTAGGCACATCATTAGAGAAATACCACGACATACATCATCCACATAGTAGAGCCCCCCTCTTTTAGTACCAAGCCCAATAATCTCTTTTCTATTGAGGTCCTGAAAGATGCAGAAATAAGGATACATTAATACTAGACAGTTTTGTGTCGAGTTACTTGAGATGCAGATAAAAGAATTTTGGATAGTGAAAGAACAAATAATATATGTTCTAAAGACAATGAGGGAGTAAAAACAACAGTTTTGGCACTAGTAACTAGGGATGATACACCATTTGCGTTGGACAGATGTGAACGATGTGGGTTAATAGGAGCTTGTAGTAGCGACTAATCAAAGGTCATATGATCATTAGTTTCGGAGTCAATAACCCATCCAGTGTCTTTATCAGAATACATTTTAATCGGAGTTGATCTAATATTACCTAATTAGTGTCTAGGTATAGCTAAATCAGAATCATCAATTTCAGTTGAAACCATAGTCGTTCCAGCAGTTGGCAGTGATGTGCTAGTTGAAACCATAGCAGCAGCTTTCCCATCAATTTTATCACCATCCTTTCAATTTCTCCGTTCCCTGGAGTTCTTTTTATTTAAACCATTCCACCAATCTGGATATCCATGCAACTTAAAACAATTTTCAAGTGCATTTTTAGGACTCCCGCAATGAGTACAACCTTTTTCATCATTGTTACGAGCTTTTGAATGGTAATTTTGATTCTAGACAAGAGAAACCTTTGCTGCCATAGCCATGCTGGAATCTATATTATGTTCCTCCGTTGTTCTTCACTTTGAACCATAGAAAAAGCATATTCTCAATTGGGAAAAGGGTTTGCGCGAATAATATCACTTTGGACAGGATCATAAATATCATCCAAACCAGCCAAGAAGATATACACACACTCTTATTCAATTTCCTTCTATTGAGCCTGGACAACATCAAGTTGTGTGAAAGAGATGAGCTTACAATGATCAATTTCCTACCTTATTTTGTACAAATCTACAAAGTATGTAGAAACTATTTTCCCCTGTTGTTTCATACACATTGCTTGGCAAGAGAGATCGTAAATAACTGATCTATCAGCCCCTTCATAATATGATTGAGACACATTGTCCCAAACACTCTTGGCTGTTGGAAGACGTACAAATAAGCTCATAATGTCGGGTTCCATGGCACCAACAAGCCAACATTTAACAATAGAATTATTCCTACTCCACTTTTCATAAGTGGCATCACTGGCGAGAGGCTTTTTAATTGTTCCCGATAAGTATCCCATTTTTCCACAACTTGCAATAAACATCACAACAACTTGAGACCAAAGAGAATAATTCTTGCCATTGAATTTTACACTGAAAGGAATGGTTATAGGTTCCAGAATAGTGTTTGTATTTTTAGAGGATTCACCCATGGTAGAATTATAGACTCAGGATACAGAAAGATAATGATCAGAGAAATAATTTTTCTCTGATACCAACTCAAAATGGGTAGAAAAAGATATTTTCATTATGCATCAACTATACATTATATAGAATTACAAAAATATGGGAAGATATTTACAATCCCAAAGAATATGTTGCTACATTACCAACTGATATAATAAACAATGCACAAGATATTTTAATTGATCTACAATAATTAGGAAACAATCTACCCATTAACTTTTTTTCCTAACTCATGCTAACACTATTTAGTACCGAGAGGATGCAGGTTTAGAAAACTCAAGTCCCATAACTATGCGTCGATGTAGGATTATGTATCACCGCTTTATCGATTGACCTTATGGCCCTGAGAGGCTAACATTAGTGGATTCACATAGATATGATATGGTCTTATACTCTGTAAATATATAGGGCACCTCTCTCAATTGGGTTAGCTATTGAACATCATGAACTCACATGGTGTATGTCGGCTATAAGAAACTGCCTAATTATGCAAATTTCATATTATGTTTTTAGGTCTGTATGGTTTATTTTAAGTATGCTATTTTAGGTATTTGATTATGCAATACTACTGAAAAAGGCTCAACTATATGTATATGTACCTTTTAAAAGAGATTTTTATGCTACTTGGTCATGGACACCAATTGTTTTCTCTTCAACCCTTTTACTGCATATGATCTTGGAAATCCTACTTCAATGTATTGTTCATAATTCTTTAAATGATTATGATATTGTCCTCCCTTACTTACTCAGTACATTCCACGTACTAACTCATATATTTCTCTATGTTGCATCATTTTATGATGTAGATTTTAGTATTCACACTCAGATTCGTGGCAAGTGAAGTTGCAGCTCTCCAGTTAGCTTTTGATGAGCCCTCCTCATTTAAGTAATCTGTTGTATTAGACTATCAAGTCGTTTCCTTATGTTGTCGTTGTTTTGAGGTTGTTGGGGGCCATGTCCCGGCAAGCTTGTATTTTTATTCTAAAGTAGTAGATACGTTATTCACACATTAGTAATGTAGTCTCATGGAGTTTACAGAAATCTTTATTAAGCGTATGTTTCAGTTTCCACAGTAGTTCATATAATATGCATGATATGTTAAGTCAAGGGTTAGCCCAAGATCATTCATGGTCCTAAGTACCGTGTCTCGACTGGGTATGGACTCGACTTATGACAAAATTCTCACTAGTAATGATTTTTTTGCCATTTTTAAAAAGAACTTTGATTGTGCAATTTATGGACACCCTTCGTATAATTTCTGGCTCCGCCACTGATCAGATGAGATTTCATCTTTCATGTCCAAGGTTGATTGTGGACGCAACACAAGTTTTATGTTCTTATGGTGTGTAGTGAATTTTAATGACATTAAATAAGCATTAGATCACATTTTACATAAATCTTGTTTGGAATGAATATGTTCATCTCATTTGTAATGTGTATTCTTTGCATCACAAAAAATAATAAAGGTAGAATTAATTTCACAAAAAGGAGGAAATATTGAAGTTAAGCTAATGAAACCCTGCATAAAATTAACATGTAAGTTTGTTAAAGTGGTAAGGCAAGAACATATAGTAACAACTCTCAAGAGAAATTATTGAAGGAGTGCTTTTATTTCCAAAAGAGGAGCTTACATTGATAAGCTAAAAGCTAAGGGACATATAACAATTAAACGTTATTCCGGTCAATTCATAAGTACTATCATCTGGAATTATATCATATATAATATTACTATATCAAATTATACATATTAGTATAAGGACTTCTTACCGCATATATAAGATCACTTTTCGAGTTATAGTAAATATCCGCACTTAAGAATATATTTTGAGAAATCTAATAGCGTGAAAGATTTCTTACACAGACAATATATATATAACTTAATTTTTTATTATACAATTATTATGAATATATTTTGAGAAATCTAATAGCGTGAAAAGTTTCTTACACAGACAATATATATCTAACTTATTTTTTTATTATACAATTATCTTTTAATGTGTCAATTGTTTGGATACTTTACTAACAAAAAAGATTA
>JAJONQ010071230.1:0-10729 GCA_036250385.1 Solanum microdontum
CCATTTTATGGAACCGTATAAAGGATTAACACTTGGCGAGGAGCTGAGAGTTTGTTAATTTCATTCGAAGGACGTATTCAAGGTGGAATGTATTCTAGCCGTAGAACTTTTTATTTTTGTTCTGTTATATGTGCTTTTCATGTGTATGCACAATAACTATATGTTGTGACTATGAATTATAAAAATTTATCATATCATTGATTGATATCTTTAGCTCTCTTTTATTTTAAATGGATTTTTGTAATACATTTGTGCAATATTACTAAAAAAAATGATGCTGCCTATTTTTTTTTTTTATAGAAAAAGAGTATTTGTGGCAACCAGGGGCGTCACTAATCTTGAGTTATTGTGGCGAGATTACTTGTTGCTGAAAGTACAGTACTTATAGTGGCGACTAGAAGTTGCCGCTAAAACCCATTCTCCTAAGGATATTTGTTTACTTTTAGAGGCGATTTGGTCGCCACTAAATATGTATTTTTTGTGACGAGACCAGTAGTCGTCACTAATAACATTTAGTTATGGAAGTACTTGCCACGGCCTTCAGGTCGCCACTAAATGTTTTAAGTAGCGACTTTTTTGCCTTCAGTGGCGACTTTTGGTGCCACAAAATGCCGTATTTCTTGTAGTGGGATAATGGTGATAGTATGATTTCGATGGTGGATTTGATCGTAGCTGATGAAATTTATGGTGATTATTTTGATTTTGATGGTGAAATATATAGATTTGGTAGTAATATGGTGGCAATGATAGTGGTTTCATGATGGTGTTCATTGAAGAAGAAACAATTGATTGATATGGAGAATTTTAGTCAAAATTTGACATGGCATCTGATGTGGCAATGGCATGGCGCAAGTCTGATACACCTCCCATTGTGAGAGTGGTGCTACACTTCTTAGGGGGTAAAAAAAATCACTATTTTGTAGCAGAGGTGTGTAATAGGTCACTATATTAGTTTAAGAATCTAACTGACTTTTTGAGACAAGTTTGGGGGTGAATTTATGCCTTTTCCAAACCAATAACAGGAAGAGGACATGCAATTTTTGCCTCAATCTGTTTTCAATTTCAAACTACTCAAATTAACATATGGGTCATGAAATAAATTATCTATACTTCAAAGAACATAGGTTAAAGGGTTTAATTAGTAATGGATAAGCTTACTCATTTTGCTGTAGAATATGGATTTCATCAACAAAATGTTTGAGACAAAATGGCGTGGACATTGTTGATTTAGAGAGTAGTATGAAGAATATTTGGAGGAGCACCATTCCATGGAAAATTATTAATGTCCATCTCATTAATTATCGTCTAGGTCCTTTCTGTGTAAATGCGTTCCTTTCTTCATTTATAGCATTCCTATAGCAACCCAAGTAATTTATGACTTATTAAGACTGATAGCTGGATTGCTTGGTCATTCATTTGGGTTTAATGCAAGTTTTGTGTTTTGGAGCTTTTAAAGCCTTAGTGGTTGATTTAAGTCAAAATTTTAGGAAGAAAGCCTCAAAATGCAATTCTAACGGTTTCTTCAGCTCCACAAGTGTCATTTGGGCTAGTGGCATGATTCACTCGGATCTGGAGGCTTCCGTGTGAGTTTGTGCCATCAAACGTTTTAGCTTTTAAGCTTTGACCAAAGTTTGACATCGGTCAACATTCTTGGTAAACATGCTTGGATGAGAATTTTGTTAGCATGGTTGGCTCTAGAATGTTGAGTTTGGTCTAAACTGACTCTTTGCACGGATACTGAGGATCCTAGGCTATATCTAGGCCGATTTGTCGATTTTGGTTAAAACTGGAGTTTGGGTGTAGGATTGATCCTTTGGATAGATGACCTAGATGGATGTTTTCACTGCTACAATGAGTATGGAATGCTGAATTCGGTGGGGTAGAATATCTCGTTTGTATGCACCAGGTTCAGAACGAATCCTGAGCACCACATCGGAGGATTCAGAATTGCCAAAAACCAGTTGATATGAATTAGCTGGTGCAGGTTCAAATTACCCCTCACATTCACGGGACCCTTGGCCATGATCGTGAAGGTCAGGTTCTTTGTCCTTTACGATCACGAGGCCTTGGCCACGATCGTGAATGCGTGGCTTCCTTGGTTATCGCATTTGCGTGGCCTCTGACCAAGATCGTGGTGAAGTGCTAACCCACGTTGACCATCCTTGGTAATGATGATTGCAAGGTATGACCCTTGCGATCGTGAAGGTCAAATTTGTTATGCATCCAGATTTTCACCCTTTTTCCCATTATGACGATAAAGGTATTGGTATGGTCTTCTAAATAAAGACCAGACCTGATCAGCCTTTAATCCATTTTATTTTGGTGATTATAGGAGTTCTAGAGGTCCAATTAAGGTGATTCAAAGCTCGGTGTGTTTAGAATCATTGGGCTATGTGAGTGATCAGTTTGGAAGTGTGGAGGAGTCTTCATTTGAGGTAAAAACCCATTGTTTTAGGCGGCATTGTCCTCTTTCTTGTTATTTAATTATGAAAATATTGCATTCTTGTTGTGTAAGCATTTCTAAGCACCAAATTGTATTGCATTTTAGGACAAAAGTTTGGGGAGGCAAGTACATCCTATGACGGAGTGTTCTAAAATTTCTGGCGTGGGTCCCACATTTCCCATTTTGAATCCTCTCCATATTATGAGAATTTAGTGTCTAAACAAACATATTATTGTTGTGATTCTATGATTGATAATGTGGCACCGTTCGGAGGCCGTTCAGAAGGGAAAAGCTCAAGAGATGTGATTTAGAGCATCCGCGGTTAGCCTTAAGGTACACTACGACTTCTCATTCCTTAGATTGAGCTTCATTATGTGAAAACATGTTGATTTGTGTGAATTTGGGGTAAGTACCTAGTGGAGCATGCTAGATTAAAACCATTTGAGAGGCTTTCGCAAAATATTTGAACAAAACATAGTTCATCTGTGAGATATTTATCGTTAACCGACATGGAATCTTGCATGACCCTCACATCGAAAAAGGGAATCTACTTGCCAAGGTAGAACTCGATCATATTCATTCTTTGCTAAAGTTGATCCACTAGCTTCGGTCATTTAAGACAATTCTACTGGGGCACGTAGTTTCAGACAAGGGAATTGCTACTAGACACCAAACCTCTACTAGTAGTAAGACCTCCATTCAAAAGTCCTCTCAGTGCTAAGTAAATCTCAACGGAAAATACATAATCATATTCATATCAAAATACTTAGAAGGGCACAATAAATACTACTAATCCAATCTTAAGTTTATATTAGAGTAGGTCCTTTTAAACCATGATTTCATAAAACTTTCATAGTAGACATTACCTTTCTAAGCATCTAAATAATGATCCCATTAAATTGTGAGAAAACCTTTCACAAATTATTGACACTTTATCTTAAAAACATCCTTTAGTTCTTTATCATTCTTTTCATAAAAATGCATAAATCCTTAATCAAATTCTTGATCATAATTCATAATTTCATAAGCATTGTTCATAATTCAAGTTCATAAAATAGGTATAGGCATGAGTCCATATGAAATCAATTGAAATTCATATAATAAAATCAAACCTTGCATAATAAGATTGAATATAAGCAATTGAATTATAATAAATAGAATCCATGGGTAGGAAAAGACCAAAACAACCTTAAGTAAAAACTATTGGAAGATCCTATGGTTTGGACCTGCGGTTAGCAGGAATTCGTATGGACCTTACTTCCCATGAAACCTTACTACTGACATTTGACCATTTTGCTGTCCGTAGACCCGTTCTGTATACTTCAAGTTCCACCCCAAACTTTTCACAAAGTATGTATCACTTCTATGTGTGCCTTTTACGTCTATGACTCATAAAACCCTCTCGTAGACCAGAGGTCTCAAACCACTTCTCTGAATCTACTTTATTGGCACTTCCTACGGCCCGTAGACTTCCTTATAGTTCATCCCGTTCATTGTAGGTCAACTTACTGGACTTGAAAATTTTCAAATTTCTCAAGGTCGGTTATACAAAACCATTCTATGGGCCATAGACTGATCAATACACATTGGCACCAGGTAAGTTTCTGAAACTTATTAACCCAAATTCAACTTTCAAATCTGAGGTATTACAGGTAACAAAAGGAATAATGAAGAAATCAATAATCAAATGAGTAACACAGGGACCTTCAAGTGTACTAGAAATTACTAACCATGATATAGAGAGTTCATCACATTTACAAGCCTAATTAGGGTGAATCCTCACAATAACAAAGTTAACTCACGATCCTAGCACTAGCTAAGGGTACCAAATCATAGAAATTCTCACAAGGAGAAACTATAATAACTAATTAAGGATCAACAAAACAAACTCTGAGGTACAAATCACATCGACTACTATAAACTATTGGACAACAACCTCAAAGAGATTAACAACACTAAACTAAGGATTAAGCAAGGAATTACAGTCCTAAACTAAGGATCTTATAATACTTATCTAGCTTAAGGCTCATACATGAATCAAGGAATACGAATAATGAAGAATATAAAAAAGTCACTACATAAGATCCGAACACATATGCAATTTACGCGAAATATTATCTTATGAAGCACAATCTAAGAGAAAGTAGATTGTTGCCTATCCGAGAGCCAAAAAAGTGCTCTGCCGCTGAACTGGAGCTTTCCTCTTTTGAATCACTTCCAATCACCACCACACTATCATAATATTGGTCACAATGTCAATATCGATGTTTAGACACCAGAATCGCAAAAATTAGAGACAGAGCAAAAAAATTTAGTCAAAATGTGAATGTTGAGCCCATGCCAAGAATCCCAAAATTCACTCGGTCAAAAGAATCTAATCGACTTACCGAGCTTGTGATGCCCAGAACAACCTAAACAAGAAGATGAAATATAATTCACCAGTAAAGTAACATGGCAGCTCCTTTGTAGCAATAATTACCTCAAAATGACGCTCCCCCCATTTCTCTGAACAATCGAACGAGTTGCCTCGATCAACACCAACACCTGGTACGTGAAATTTCCTTAACTAGAGCTCCCAAGTTCGAGAAATTTCAGAAATACTTCTTGGAGATGACATGATGCATGAATGAGATTATTTAAAAGACTAGACTTTATTGCTCATGGTGATTGTGGAGCCCAAGGCTCGTGATAATGACCCATAGGAAAAAGGATCCTTGCGAACGTGGAGGAAAACCTCGCGATCAAGGAGGGGTAGCTAGCCTAACCCTCGCAAAAATGGAGGTACAAGATCACATACATTCGTGGTTGCGCCAGCTTGGACAGGGAAGTTTCGAAAATGCGACCCCATGGCTCATGAATGTGAAGACCATTTTGGGGTTGCACCAGTTGATGCATACCAACCGGTTTGCTCAACTTGTAATTCTCCGATGGGGTGCCAGGGATTCGTTCAGAACCGCATTAGCGTATATAAAATTTGATACCCCACCAAATTATGAATTTCAGATTCAACGGAACCATCAAAACTTTCATCGAAGGTCATCTCAATGCAAAGTAGGTCCCATACTCAAGCTCTATTTCAAGTCATAATCCATAAGGTAGCTAATAGAACTGTCAGAAATGCATTCTGAGGATGTCTTAGTGAAATTTTTACCGAAGTTAACCGTTCAAGTTTCAAAGCCTCAAAAACAGAGAAACTTGCATAAAACTCAAATGAATGACCAGATGATCGAACTGTCATTCCATGCAAGTCATAAATTCTTTAGGGCCGCTACACAAAAGCTCTAAATGTTGTAAAGATTGGAAAATTGAGGAAATGATCTGGAGGGTCATTACAATTTTTTGGTGAAATTTCTACTTGAAGAACACTAGCAAAATCAATTGTAGAACTATTAATTTTAGCAGTTAGTTGTTTCCAACTATATACAAAATTTTGCTTTGAAGTGGCTTCATTTTTTATTCCCTCGTACTTAATAACATTCTATTAGTTCATAGAAAAAATATAGAAATTATATGTGTCACAATCTGAGTTTACACCCTAGTTGTGACCAGCACTCAGGATGACGAATCACTCAAGCGGACCCTTGGTACCAACATGCTACGAATGAACTACTCTGAGATTATATATAGTACGAGCGGAAGTTAAAAGATAATTAACTAAAGTAATAATTAACACATATCTAAATGATATGAGCAAAAGATCCGCGGAACCAAAGATCTAATTTCTGAAGTTAAGTCTCTACTAACTAAAACAAAGAAGAAATAAGTTTTGCCTAGGCATGGCTCCGAGCTACCGCAAAGTAATTAATTGTCCTGATGAAAAACCTAGCTACTAACTACTTTATGATTCTCCAAATGGCGAGGACTCACAACCTGCTGACTGCAAAGTAGCAACCTATTTAGCCACTAGTGTGAGAGAAAATGCCTGAATTTACAATAAAAAAAACAATGCAACATAGAGAAAAGTATATGGTTTGTATGTGCAATGTACTGAGAATATAAGGTAACACTAAGCATGATCAGCTCGGGTGGAAACATGTAACCAGAACTAATGAGTTTTCAATAGTCATAGACACAGAGAGAGAAATGAAAAACATCTTGTAATCAGTGTATATGTATCATTTGAGAATCTGCTTTCAAATACATAAAGGTGCATAACTTTCATTATCCTTGATCTAAAAATGAATCAAAGATGGCATATCAGTTCAGAGAAAGTCAAATGTTTTCTGGTTATTTGCAAATGTAAGTATTTTCCAACTACATCTGTAATTTTTTATCAAATATAGAGTGCACAAACATAATACATATAACTCAAAGGAGCGTTCACTCTCTTTTTTCGATGATTAAGGAGCAATAATGTATTATTGTAGAAACATATCACACATAAAGAAGACGACCATTACAGTAAAACCTCAAACTTCGAGAAAAGGCTAAAAAAGGGCAAACAGGCAAGTCCACGAATCCAAAATGGACCATGGACCCTTCACAACACCCTAGACTGTGCATTAATGGGTCCACCGCCCGTTTAGGACGTGGTGTATGACCATCCAAGGCTGCCAAGATTGGGGTCACCTAGACCAGACCCTAGCCGGCCCGTGTGGACTTGGACGGTCCTTACAAATCACCCATTAGTTTTTAAGTGTTGGGTTAACTTCAAACGATTATATCTCTCAGCATATAACTATTTAGGTAGCACACGACCTATCAAATTAAAGGTCATCGAGTCCTATTTCCAACGCCACCAAGTTTGCCTCATTTCGAGTTCAGAGTAAAAAGTTATGCCTGTTTAAGTGAAGTCATGTTGAGTAGGTGAAATTTCACGACCGGCTATACGACCTGTGAAGTGTTTCATGGACCGTGAACCCTTAGACGGTCCGTGAAGCCTCTCATTTAAGGTACCTCGCCAGTTTTTAAGTTAGGGTCAATTTAGTCTTTCCCCAAAGTGTTTGGTACCTATAAATTACGTCTTTTTAAACCCTATTTCAAGACCTATATAAGTGAATTAAGTCCTAAAATGACCAATGTCAATTCATTCTGCTAAATTCTCTCCAAGGTTCTCTCCAAAAATCTTCTCTCTAGCTCAAGGAAGAAGAAGAAGCTAAGGTTCTTCAAGTTCAAGTCTCCTTTCTTCATCATTGCTTAGGGCTTAAATCAAGGTATGTAGGGAGTTCATCAATGGCTTCGAATCGCTCATTGAGCCCCCAAAGTTTCTTCAAATTTCCAATTCAATTTTCCAAAATTGATTAGGTTTTTATTCAATTCCTCATGGGTTCTATTTGTATGGATTCAATTGCTTTATTATGATCTTATTTTTATTATTTCGACTTAATAACATTTTTTAAAAATAATTCCATGTGAACCCATGCATTGATTTATGAATCTTGACTATGAACCCTAACTTAAATGAATTTATGAAGAAGTTTGAATCTATGAATAATAAGTTTTTATAAAATTATGCATGTTTTTATGAAAGCAATGTTTATGACTCAAGTAAGGTTAAATATGAAGGTTTCCTATATGTTCGCTTGGCCACATGACATGAATGACATCTAGATTTTCCCTCAATGCTTTTCGGATATGCCATCAATGATTATAGATCACGCTTTCAAAACTATTTCCATTAGTAGTAGGACATTTCTAGCATGAAGTTTATGACTATGGGCTTTAAAAAGCTATTATGAAAAGATCATGGATGGTAAAAGGTTTTCTCACGCATGGTCTAAGGAGCTATCCTATGATGTTTCTACGTTGGATTAGTATCTTAATTGTACTTTACCATGGATATAAGATGAATATTATTAATGACTATTCAGTGGGATTTATACTTTACACCGATAGGATATTGAGATGGAAGCTCTCCCGTAACTTGAGGTTGGGTTTCTAGTAACAATATCCCCATCCCATAAATATGTGCCACTATAGGTTGATTGTCTTAGATAGACATTAGCTAGTGGATCTACTTTTACTCAGATTCATTGTTCTTACCTTGGCAAGTGAGGACACCACTTTTCAGTGAGTGGTAGACACTTGATTCCATGTTATAACTTGCATGGTCTATATGTCAGTTAATGATAAACTTCCCACAAAACAAACTAAGTTAATTACTAATGATTTATGAAGCTTCCTTTATGATTTAAATATGCATTGACCATGTTTATGATTTATGAATCTTCTTAAAAGATTTTACTATGTTTTAACTTGATCATGCATTTCATGTTTTTCAATCATGGCCCTTTACTATCATGTCTCATGTTTTATTGCACTCCCTTCATACTTGGTACATTGCACACACTAATGCATACTTGTGTATACATTGTTTCACTAATGTAGGGCTTGAATATTTTTATCCTTCCGTTAGTTCCTAGTTAAATGCATTAGAGATTTGAAGACTTGGTCAGTCCTCATACATCGAGGACGTTGTCACTTTTATAGCTTTATGTCATTTTAGTTTCAGACTTTGTATGTGATGTATCAGTTACGTCTCAATCACTTTCCATATGATGTATTAGATGGTCTATTGAGACAAATGTTAGACTTCCTCTTTGATTAAAAAACTCTTTCGAAATATGAAATGCTATATTTTGAACTCTTTAAATTCTATTATACTGTATGATGTAAGCTAAGTGGTTTGTGTAGGTCCTCTTAGAGTTCTATACGCCATGTCACGTCTAGGGTGTATTTTGGGTCGTGACAATTACCCTTCGTTAGTTAATGATTGTTGTTTAAAGTAAGACTATTACATATTGAAGTTATGTGAACAATGAGGAATATAAGTAGATCTTATGCTATGTAAAAAATTGTTTGTCAATGATATTTCTTCTACTTGAACACTATATCTTAAGGTGACTTCACCAGAGGAACAAATCCTTTAAATGGAAGGATGCAAAAATAGGTGACATAGTTGACACTATCGAATAGCACAACAATGAATATCCAAGAGAGAGACTTTGAACCTATGATGCCATCACCATCCGCATCACTTGCCTCTTGTGGATTAAACATAATAGAAGTTACCATGCAAGAAAGTTACTTGTTCCCGCAGAAGTTCTCTTGCTTTGCAGTTGTTCCAGATTGTTCTTCAGAAATGCCGTGAGAAGGTCTAGAAAGAGAAACGGGATGACCATTGAGGATCCTTATTTTTGTATTAATATGTGTGGCATTCTGCCTTTCTTCTACAGATAAATTTCTAGCATTGATAGCAGATATGCTATGAAAAGATCTAGAAAGAAAAACAAGAAATGGTTTTTCTGCCTTTTAATTCATTTTGTGCGTTCCTTTGGGCAGGATCTTTGTTGAGTTCAGACATGTGTACAGAAGTGTCCTGTTCGATGTGTCATCTTCTACTCTAGGAGCCATAGTTCCAGTTACCAATGCTAGAAATATACTTATGGAAGAAAGGCAGAGTGTCACGTGGGTCCACAGAAATATAAGGATCATCAATGGTTCTTCCGTTTCCTTTTCAAGACCCTCTAACAACATTTCCGAAAAACAAATTAAACTGGAACAAAATGGAAAGCAAGAAACTTCTTCCATTGTAGAAAGTCCCTCTCTCGGATATTCGTTGTTTTGCTGATTGATAGTATCAAGTATGTCACCTATTCTTGCATGCTTCGATTTAAATGATTTGTTGCTCTGGTGAACTCACTAGAAGTTGGAGTGTTCATGTAGCAGAAATAACATTGATAAACAATATTTTAGATAGTATAAGAACAACTAATAGTCCTCGTTGTTCACATAGCTTCAATATGTAAAGGTATTACTTTAAACAACTACAATTAACTACTGGAAGGTGATGTTCGTCTTCTTTGTGTTTGATCTGTTTCTACAATAATACATATCACTCTTTAATTATCGAAAGAAGAAAGAGAACACTTCTTTAAGTTATATGTATTATGTTTGTGCGCTCTATATTTACACAAAAATGACAAATGTATTTGGTCATTCTTTACATTAGCAAATAACCAGAAAATATTTGACTTTCTCTAAAATGATATGAAATATTATCTGGGCAAATTAAAGCTTGGAACATCAGTGAGTTAAGTGTTGAATGATGGTGGATAGGGATTTGGAACGCAGATGTAAGAAATCACAGCAGAAACCGTCACACCATTTTTTCGGTGCGGAACTGGTAGTTGAGGAATTCATGGAAGTGGTAGTGTGGTAGGTAGTAGTGTGGTAGGTGAGTAATTTATTTTAAAGATTTTATTATAATATTCTTTTGCTAAGTGTCTTAATCTTGATATTTCTTTAATATTATTTTTTGTATTTGCGGAATTCATGGTAAAATGT
>JAJONQ010071232.1:0-13144 GCA_036250385.1 Solanum microdontum
CCCCTCAAGCTAGAGAATGGAAAATATCAAGAACTCACAACTTGGATAGTAAGAAATTGTGTTGTGTCACTCCCAATCATTTCGTCAACAAGTTTGCAGGTTGAAACTTAGTAGACACATGAACTGGGTGTATAAGGCCTTCCTTAAGCTTTTCCCTAACAAAATAATAGTCGATCTCGATCTGCTCCATAGTTCATGAAATATAAAATTTGCAGTAATCTGCATAGTTACTTTCCTATCACGGTAAAACTGTGTAAGAGTTATTACTTCCACAGACATGTCCTTTAGCAATCCAACCATGACTTCAACAACTACAACAACCATGTTGCGATATTGTGCTTCTGTTGAGCTGCAACTTATTGTTTGTTGCTTCTTGAACTTCTAAGAAATAAGTGAAGTCCCTAACTACAGAACAAAACCCATGACAAACCTTAGCTTCTTGTATGTATTAGGACAAGCAGTCCAATCTGAATCACAATTGTAACACCTCAGAAACCTAACAAACTGAACAACAGGAAATTGGGTTAACCACGGAGGGGCTCACGGACCGTGAAAGGAACCACGATTCGTCGACCTGCTCGTGGTTCACACCTAGCCAGTATGGTGGACCACGGAGCCCTTCATGGGCAGTGGAATGGCTCATAGAAGTGAGGCAGAGCCACCAGGGCTCAAGTGTTAGACCACGGGGACCTCCAAGGGTCGTGGTCCCAATGACGGGTTGTGCATAGGTCTGTTGCCCTGACCCAGTAGACCCCAAGATACTGTGAGGAACCACGGTGTCCTTCACAGCCTGTGGTCCTTCACACGGTCTGTGAAGTGGACCGTAGAGGCCTACCAAACCTGAAAGCAGGGCAGGGCCACGACCCAGTCTACGGGCCGTGGTCGTAGTGACGGTCCATCAGTCCCCTCGTGGTCGGCCCTCGCCAGCTTTTTAAGTCGGAGTCGTTTTGGTCTTTTTCCTATGCATTGGACATTTAAACTACGTCGTTTAACACCTAAACTATGTCGTTTTACTCAATTTAAGCCTAATATTCTAGTCAGACATAACCCAAAACCCTCATTCACTAAAAGTTAGAATGAAAAGAAGAGAAAGAGGCGCCCGTTTCTTTCAAGAACAATCAGCAGTGTTCTTCAGAGTTTAGCCCCAAAATCCAAAGAGTTTCTCTGTAGATTTCATTACCAGGTATGTGGGATTTCAGTAGTGGGTTCCTTTCACCCATTAGGTCCCTAGAATTTAGTTAGTTCTTCAGATTCTCATAAACTGTTCAGACTTAGGGTTTCTAGATTTTCAAGAATTATTGTGATTATGGTTCCCTTGATCTAAATAACTTGTTTTTTGATAATTTAGTATAATTCCATGCATAGTACTCAAAACCCTAGTTTGTGTAGATTCTCTTAGTTCATGAATTACACTTGCTAGGTCAGTTAAACAGATGATCATGCTTTAGATTTCGAATGTCACATTATCAATGTATAATCGTTGCTTTCTCAATTAGCATGTCAGCATTTTGAGCTATTCAGTATTTCAGTTACATTTCAGTCATATACATATTCAGTTGGGAGTAGACTTAGCACCGAGTTGAACTAGGGTTCAACGTACCCTCATAGTCCTAGAACTACGTGCCCCCGTAGGATTATAAGTCCACTCTATTTGGCATCAGATTTAGTGATCACGCGTCAGTCATGCCTTTATACCCCTGGCAAGGTATATTGTGTCATATCGATGGGGCGTATACATCAGACTCCACATTTAGCTCACGTGGTTTATGTCGATTAATAGTAGCTCTCACAGTCAGACTCTTAGTGCATTTGACCAAGTTTTCAGCCTTTATATTAGTTTACAGTTCGGTATGTTATCGTCATGATTAGCACTTGGTCATTGCATTCAGTTTAGTTCCTTTCAGTTATACTTCAGTACATATCTATATCTTGTTTCAGATTATATCATTGCTCAGCTATGCATTGTTCAACTTATATAATTATCCAATATATATTGTTGCTCAGCTTTTATACTTTACTTAGCTACATATCTACATCCTGCATGCTCAGTACATTTCAAGTACTGACACATACTCTGCGCTACATCATTTTATGATGTAGGTTCAGATACTCAGCATCCAGATCACACATATAT
Organism: Solanum microdontum; assembly: GCA_036250385.1. Taxonomy (NCBI): domain Eukaryota; kingdom Viridiplantae; phylum Streptophyta; class Magnoliopsida; order Solanales; family Solanaceae; genus Solanum; species Solanum microdontum. The sequence goes on from JAJONQ010071232.1 coordinate 2,135, forward strand.
CGATTCTTGATCCGCATTCTGCAGCTTCAATGGTGAGTCCTCATATTTCGAGGATAATATACATGCTTTCAGTTTTAGTCTTTACTTTCAGTTTTCAATTTCGTTAGAGTTAGCTGGGGGGCATGTCCCAGCAACTCAACTCAGTTAGAGGCTTTTTAGACATAACAGTAGATTCAGCTTGAGTTGTTAAGTGGTTGTTTCAGTTATCACTAAACTCTTCGTATCTTTACATTCAAACTATTTGGTCTTTGTCCCCACATCAGATATTTATTGATTTAGCTTCCGCTTAGTTCATTTTACTTAGCTATTGTTAGTATGTTTATGATATGCCACATTCATGGTTAGCTTGGGGTCACTCATGATCCTAGGTCCCGTGTTAAGTCAAGGGTGTAGCCTCAGGGCGTGACAAACTTGATATCAGAGCATTAGGTTCAAGAGTCCTAGGATGTCTGAAAGCCGCACTAAGTAGAGTCTCTTTCATGAGTGTGAAGCACGCCACACCTATGAGAGAGAGGCTACAAAGTGTTCTAATAAAAACTTCTCCTATTTCTTTTCCAACTCGTGTTATAGAGTATGAACTCTATTTAACCTCCTTCTAACATGTACTCTTCGCGTTTTGGAAAATTCCTTCCCGGAAGAGTTAACACAAGGAATCAACCAATAGCTCCAGCAAACCCATTGAATGAGAAATTCATGCATGCCGAGTTCAGGGCTGTTTTCTAAGTGCTTGCTCAGTCCAGGACCGCCCAGGTCAATCAGCAGGCAGTGGCGCCAGCTCCGCCGCAGACTAACATTGATACAACAAAAATTCAGGACTTTAATCGGATGAACCCTCAAAAGTTTCATGGGTCTAAGTAAGAATAAGATCCACAAGGGTTTTTCGATGATATCCAGAAGGCAACATGCATTATGAGTGTCACACCAATCGAAAGTGCAGATTTGGCCGCCTATCAATTGAAGGGAGCGGCCTACACTTAGTACCAGCAGTAAAAGGAATCTCATGGTACTAATACAGGTCCAGTGAGTTGGAAACTTTTCAAGACTGTTTTTCTAGACAGGTTCTTCCTGAGAGCACTAAGGGAGGCTAGGGCTCATGAGTTTATGAACTTGAAGCAGGGGTCGATGTCTATCCATAAACTTTCTTAGAACCCTTGTCAGTCTCTACTCCAATTGGTGACCCAGTTATAGCTAGACGGGTATACGAAAATTGCCCTGTCACAGTCTCTTAGAAAATCACCTCAGCAGACCTTGTAGAGTTAGAAATGGTAGACTTTGATATCATTCTAGGCATAGATTGGTTACATTCCCGTTATGCCTCAGTCGATTGTAGAAGTAGGATCGTACGATTTCAGTTTCCAAACGAGCCAGTCTTAGAGTGGAAGGGTAGCAGCTCAGTACCTATGGGTCGATTCATCTCTTACCTTAAGGCCAAAAATATTATTTCCAAATGGTATATCTATCATCTTGTTTGGGTTAAGGATTCAAACTATGAAACCCCAACTCTTGAGTCAGTCCAAGTAGTAAATGAGTTTCCAAAAGTGTTTCTAGAAGATCTTTTCGGAGTTCCTCCCGAAAGGGAAATCAACTTCGGAATAGATCTCTTTCCCAATACCAAGCCCATTTCGATTCCTCTTTACAGAATGGCTCCAGCTGAGCTTAAGGAATTGAAAGAACAGTTGAAAGACCTTCTAGATAAGGGCTTCATCAGACCTAATGTCTCTCCATGGGGTGCTCTAGTGTTATTCGTGAAAAAGAAAAATGGTTCTCTCAGGATGTGCATTGACTATCGTCAATTGAACAAAGTCACAATCAAGAATAAGTATCTCATCCCCAGGATTGATCACTTGTTCGACCAACTTGAGGGTGCTAGTTGTTTTCTAAGATAGACCTTAGATCTGGCTATCATCAGCTCATAGTCAGAGATAGTGACATCCCGAAAACAGCCTTCAGGACTCCGTATGGTCACTATGAATTTGTAGTTATGTTATTTGGACTAACAAATGCTCCTACAGATTCCATGGACTTAATGAACATGGTGTTCAAATAGTATTTGGACTTGTTCGTTATCGTCTTTATTGATGATATCCTCATTTATTCTCGGAGTTAGGACGAGCATGCGACTCATCTGAGAGTTGTTCTGCAAACTCTCAAAGATCTCCAGTTATTCGCTAAGTTCAACAAATGTGAGTTCTGGTTACAGTTCGTCGCTTTCCTTGGTCATGTGGTATTTAACGAAGGGATCCGAGTGGATTCTCAAAAAATTGAGGCAAAACAGAATTGGCCCAGACCCACCTCTCCAACCGAAATCAGAAGTTTCTTGGGTTTGGCCGATTATTACCGGAGATTTGTTGAAGGATTTTCATCCATAGCTTCCCCATTGACCAATTTGACTCAGAAGAAAGTCAAATTTCAGTGGTTAGATGAGTGTGAGAAAAGTTTCTCAAAACTGAAGACTAAGTTGACTACAACTCATGTCTTAACTCTACCATATGGTTCAAAGAGTTATGTGATTTATTGTGATGCATCCAGGGTCGGCTTAGGTTGTGTGTTAATACAACGAGGTAAGTGATATATCGTGATTTTACGGTATTTTTGATGTATTTCACTTGGATTTTTGTGTAAGTCTTGAGCATTTTGTTATTAGATATGATGGTTTTGTGTAATTCTAGCATGAAATAGGTTCGGATGCGGTGGATTGAGATAAGAGCTAAAAATTGCAGAAGTGGCCAGTGACATAGCCAACCACGGACCGTAGGTCCTTTAACGGGCCGTACGTGATGCAGCGTAGATGAGGGTTTAAGGAAGTCTAACCAAGTGTGGAACCACGGAGGCCATCGATGCCCCGTAGATCGAATGACAGACCATCTTGTACGTTCGTCGTTTGTGATCAGAAAGTTAAAGTTCCAGTAGTTGATAAATCCTGATTTGGACTCATTTGGGCTTATTTTTATAGAGTTAGTGTCGTCAAATGCTTAATTTGTGCCATAAACTGATGTTAAATCCTTGATTTTTAGGTATATGAATTGAGGAACAAAGCAAGGACACTAACAAGCAAAAAAGAACAAAGAAAGCAGAAAAAATGAAGAAGGGCGAGCCTGAGGATCGCCAAGAACACTTGGTGTGTCACCGAGTGGTTCGTTTGACCGCCTAAAGTCCCAGTTTTCCAAGCCCTGAAGGAAGAAACCAAGTTGGCGATGAAAAGGAGCAATCGGCGAATCGTCGTGTAGTTCCGCGAAGCAAAGATAGATCGCCCAAAGTTATAGACCTCAAGGATGTTGAATGCTAAGGTGAAAAGGCAATGGAAGAGGTCAAAGGGCAGCTCACCGAGTGGTTCGGCAAGCCCGCCTTACTTCGCCGAGTGGCCTTTCGTGGCTTATTTTCGGCGACTATAAATTAGATTTTGAACCTTAATTTAACATCGAATTTTTAATTCATTACAGTCTGGAATAGTTTTCTCTGGAGTTTCTAAGTAGACTTGAAGGTTTTAAGACTCAATTTGGAGATTTTGCAAATAGGTTTCAAATTTTTTGCGAATTGTAAAGCTTGAATTACTCTTACCTAGTTGATGGCTAATCAATTTGGTAACGATTTTTATCTTTTTATGATGTTCGGCTAAAACCCCAATTCTTGGGGTGTGATCATGTGATTATGGGCTGAATTAGTTTATGGGTATTGTTAATTACTAGTTTAAATGCTTATTTGAAGTGAGGTTAATCATTAATTGAGATTTAATTTATGAATTGTAGTTGCAAATGCAGTTCTACTTGTGTGTTCTTGGCTTGCTCGAGAGAGAGGTTTTAAAACTAAGATTTTGATTAATGATTTGTAGGTATTGGGTTGAGCTGGGTTTAGCTCGAGAGAGTGAATCCTAAACCCAATCCTACCCATCTAGCTTGAAAGAGTGGATGAATTAAGGTGTGCGTTGTTCTTCATTGTTATGCTTGTTGATGTTCGAAAGAAATCACCTGATTCGGGATAGTTGTTTGAGAGAAAGCTATCTCCTTTATAGTCTAGCCTACTCATTAATGTTTAGTTGTTTACTAGTAATTTCAATTACCTATTTATCATAATTTGCCTGTAATCGATCACATCCCGAGAATCCTTTTCCCCATTGTTGTTTTGAGTTGTTTTATGATTGTTTTGAAGTTGATAATTAAAACCAAAAACCCCATCTGACATTCGTGTCACCCCTTTTATTTGATTAATGTCTTTTTCGATAATTTCTATTTCTATGGTTGATTAGACCATGTTTGCACTTCCTATTTGAATTTGAAACACGTGCAACTCCTTGTGGGATTCGACCTCAACTCATTTAGTTGGGTTTTATACTGATTTACGATCATTGACACCTAGAATTGGATGAGGTGTGTTTATAACGTTGAATCAAAATGGCGCCGTTGCTGGGGAGTGGTGTTGTTTGAAATTCTTTTGGTGAAGTTGAATTGTTTTCTTTTTAGTTATAGTTGAATCTACTTACTTTTATTTTTTGTTTTGTGTTACTTGTTAAAATAGAGGAAGAAATGAGTGTTAACGGAAGTAATTGTAGCCAAGTGGGCTACCAAGATGATGTCAGAAGCCTCAACGATGTCAATGACCCAAACATAAATGACCTAATCCAAATGGGTGGTAATGGGGCCATTCGTTTGCCTCTTGTTGAAGGAAATGTTGTGTTTCACATCACAAGCATCATGTTTCAGCTCCTACAACTGAAAGGTTTGTTTGGGGGGCTTGCTCATAAGGATCCCCATGAGCATATCAGAAAATTTGTTGACGTCTGTGGACCGTTCTCATTTACGAACATATCGCAAGAATTGGTCTGGTTAAGGTTGTTCCCATTTTCTCTTATGGGTGAGGCAAGCAAGTGGTTGACTAAGTTGCCAAGAGATTCCATCACTTCGGGGGATGAACTTACTACTGCATTCCAAGTGCTATTCTTTCCCCCTTCGAAGATGATGACTCTTAGGAATAGCATCCAAGGTTTCAAACGCTTGGAGGGTGAGCCAATTCATAAGACATGGCTAAGGTTTAAGAATATGGTGTTGCAATTCCCAACTCATGGACTTCTAGTTAATGTACTGATGTAATATTTCTATAGAAGCCTCGATTCGGTAAGGAGTGGCTGATCAACTTTCTCCGAGTGGTTTAATGCAACAGCCCTATGCGGTATTATCCCAACTCCTCGATTGCATGACCAAAATTAACAGGGCATGGTATACCCGCGAAGAATAAGTCTCACCTCTTACTTATAAAATGACAAAAGAGCAGATTGAAAAAGATCAAGAGAGAGAGACCAAACCTTGGCAAATATTATGACCCAGCTGGACATCTTGGCCAAAAACCTCGAGGAAGCCAAATTTGAAGTGTTGTACAATGAGGTAGTGAATTCCTAGCCAACCGAGGAGGTTATCGTGCAAACTACCCAAGGCGGGTGGTAATCAAGGATGGAATAGAGATGAGGGCTGGAGAGATCGTGACAGAGATTGGCGTGATCAAAACGCTACTTGGAAGGAAAGAGAGAGGGAGAAGGATAGGTATGTTCCTCCCCATGAGCGTCAAAAGCCCAAAGATTCTGAGGGTGGTCGTACGAAATATATGCTCTCACGCATTCTCAACAAGGTTAAAGGGTCCGATAAAGTGTTGAAGGATGTATCGACTCTCAACCAAACGGTGACCTCTCACTTAGTCTCTATTAAGCAGTTGGAGACCCAAATGGGTCAAATTTCTTCACATCTGAACCCAAGAAAACAAGGTGGAGTGCCTAGTGATACTATTGCAAACCCCAAAAATGAAGCTCGAATGGGTACTTGCGCCGTGCCACACGTTAACTAAGGTGTTTCTTGGGAGGCAACCCAAGTTTTTAATGCTTTAAGTTTGATTTTGAATAACAGGTGTTGATTGTGCAAGTCAAAAAGTGGAGTGTGTTTGAGAATATGCAGTTTGGCGAGCCAAAGAGTCTAGTCGGTGACTCGCCAAAGAGGTCGGCGAGCCCGACTTGATCCGCCGTTGGACTCACAAAAATATAAGGTGGGAGTCTATAAAACTCGGCAGGCCAATGGCTGAATCAGCGACTCGCAGAATAGGTCGGCGATCCCAATTTTGTCTGTCATTTGGACCCTCAAATTGACTGGAGGTTCTATAAAACTCGGCAAGGTAATTCACCACTCGGCGCATCGTCGAGTGGTTTGGCGTGGTCGACTAATACCACCAAAAGGGCTGCAAACTAAAAGGTTTTAAAAGGCCAAACAGTTTAAATTTTCAAAATCTTTCATATTTTCTCATCTCTAACCCCGTAAACTCTCACCCCCACAATACAACTTCCATATTTTGCTATTATATTCACATTTTGTGTGTGATCTCGTGCTCAAAATCGGATTTGTTTGCCGCTTAGCTTATCAAACTATCAATTCGGTAATCTGGATGGTTTTTCGAACCCCAAACTCTTGATTAGTGGTTGAACTTGAATGCCTTTGATAAATATGTGTTGTTTCGTGTTGGGTCTGTGTTTAAATTGTGTTTGATGTGTTGATTTGCCTATTTCTTGTTTTTGAACTTATGTCTAATTCCTTAAAATGATGAATCTCTGTGTTTAATGCGTTAAAATTGATTGTAAATTGTTGGGTTGCGGTTATCTTATGTTGGGTCTAGTTTAGTGAAGTATGAGTAACCCCTAACAGAGCCAAATGACATAATTTGCCCAATGATGGAGGGGTTGACGTCATCTTTAAGGGCAAAAGTCGTCAAATGGCCATTTTTTGCCAAATTGGGGGAAGTATGAGTACCCCGGAGGCATAGGTCTTATGGATTGTATGAATTGCATAGTGTGTGAGTTTGATTTTGATGTCGGGGGCTGTGGGCTTGATTTTGGGAATGAGGTTGAAATTTGGAACATTAGGCAAATTCTTTGTGCCATAGTGCCTAGATTTGCACTCATTTGGGGCTTTATTCTTATAGAGTTAGTGTCCTCAAATGCTTAATTTGTGCCATAAAATGATGTTAAATCCTTGATTTTCAGGTATATGGATTGAGGAACAAAGCAAGGACACTAACAAGCAAAAAGGAACAAAACAAGCTGAAGAAATGAAGAAGGGCGAGCCTGAGGATCGCCAAGAACACTTGGCGTGTCACCGAGTGGTTCACTGACCACCTAAAGTTCTAGCCAAGCCCTGAAGGAAGAAACCAAGTCGGCGACGAAAAGGAGCAATCGGCTAATCGTCGTGTAGTTCCGCGAAGCAAAGATAGAATGCCCAAAGTTATAGACCTCGAGGATGCTGAATGTTAAGGCGAAAAGGTGATGGAAGAGATCAAAAGGAGGCTCGTTGAGTGGTTCGGTGAGCCCGACTTACTTCGCCGAGTGGCCCTTCGTAGCTTATTTTCGGTGACTATAAATTAGATTTTGAACATTAATTTAGCATCGAATTTTTAATCCATTTTAGTCTAGAACATTTTTCTCTGAAGTTTCTAAGTAGACTTGAAGGTTTTGAGACTCAATTTGGAGATTTTGCAAGTGGGTTTCAAATTTTCTGCGAATAGGAACATTGTAAAGCTTGAATTACTCATACCCAGTTGCTGGCTAATTGATTTGGTAAGAGTTTTTTTATCTTTTTATGATGTTCAGCTAAAACCCCAATTCTTCGGGGGTGATTATGTGATTATGGGCTGAATTAGTTTATGGATATTGTTAATTACTAGTTTAAATACTGAATTGAAGTGAGTTTAATCATTAATTGAGGTTTAATTTATGAATTGTAGTTGCAAATGCAGTTCTACTTTTGTGTTCTTGGCTTGCTCGAGAGAGAGGTTTTAGAACTAATATTATTGATTAATGATTTGTAGGTATTGGGTTGAGTTGGGTTTAGCTCGAGAGAGTGAATCCTAAAACCAATCCTACCCATCAAGCTTGAAAGAGTGGATGAATTAAGGTGTGGGTTGGTCTTCATTGTTATGCTTGTTGATGTTCGAAAGAAATCACCTGATTCGGAATAGTTGTTCGAGAGAAAGCTATCTCCCTTATAGTTTAGCCTACTCACTGATGTTTAGTTGTTTACTAGTAGTTTCAATTACCCATATATCGTAATTTGCCTGTAATCGATCACATCCCGAGAATCCCTCTCCCCATTGTTGTTTCGAGTTGTTTTGTGATTGTTTTGTAGTTGATAATTAAAACCAAAACCCCCATTTGACATTCGTGTTACCCTTTTTATTTGGCTATTGTCTTTTTCAATAATTTTTATTCCTATGGCTGATTAGATCACGTTTGCACCTCTTATTTGAATTTGAAGCACGTACCGCTCTCTGTGGGATTTGACCCCAACTCATTTAGTTGGGTTTTATACTGATTTACGATCGTTGAAACCTAGAATTGGATGAGTTGTGCTTGAAACGTTAAATCAGTAGTCCAGTCCACGGACCGTAGGTCCAACCGTCGTCTGAAGGCCCTATAATTTCCAAGTGTTGATCCACGAATGGAGATCACGGACCGTAGGTTGACCCATGGTCCATAGGTCGTGTCGTCGATTGAAACCGCGTCTGAGCAGTTATTTTCTTATTTTATTTCCTACTTGGTTTAGGATTTGTGTACTATAAATATTAGTTGTTTTATCTGTTTTTAAGAGTTAGACTTTATTGTAGACTTTTGTTTTAGTCTTTTGGAATTATTTTGCAAATTCTTAGCAATTTAATTTCTGAAAGTTGGTTTATGCAATTTGACTTTGAATTTCAATTCAAGATTTCGGTTTTCATCTATTCTAACTGTAAGTTCATGATTTCTTTTAACCTAATTATGAATTGTGAACTCTCAAGCATGAGTAGCTGAATCCACAACTAGGGCTGTAGGAACCATGAGCAATTAAGAACGTATGAATAATAACTAAGTAATTCTTGAATAGTATTTATGCATATATTGTTAATCTCTTCGTTTAGAAGTCTTTCTAGCGGTGTACAACATTAGAAATCGCCTCGTTCCTACTTGCCTTACCAAGGGGGTAACAAATGAGAAAATGATTAAACAACAGAGATTTAGTTAAGGATTTGATGTTATCTAATAGTCTGACTTTAATCAATTGACGTGAGGGTGAAAACCCAACAAAATTGACATGATGACTAATCTGGGGTGAAGGTAAGGGTTTGTAAAGCACACACTCGTAGATTTACCAAGTCGCGAGTGAAAGTTCCTACTAAGATTACCAATCACGTAGGGATACATAACTTATCGGCCTTGCATGTCAAACACTAGGAGAGGATTACTATTTGTAGGATTATTGCGTTAAGAGTTGGTGGGGAACACGTATACCCTAGTTTCCATCTTATATTTATAACTCAAATTGTGAATCTTGTTTGCTTGTTACTTAATCATTCAAATCATCAATCTGCTACTTAGTTAAAACATCCCCCTGTTTACTTTTCTCAGAAATAGTTTGACTAAAAAAAGATAATTGTGAGATAAGTTTAAGTCTAAACCATATTCGTTGCGGGATCGACCCCAACCTAGAAGTTGGGTTCTTTACTTGATAACGATCGATTATACTTCTTTAGGGAGGTGCAATTTGAACGTATCAAATTTTGGCGCCGCTGCCAGGGAATACAGATTTTAGAGTAAGTTTAACTAGATTATTGAACTTTAGTAAAGTATTTCCTGATTTTATGTTTTTGTTTTCTACAGGTCTTACCTCTTGTGTATGCCAAGTACACGGAATCGAGGCAAACCCTTGACCCCCTATGATCCTAAATTCAGAAAAACATTGAGAAAAATGGCTAATCAAGGGCTACACAATAATCCAATAGAAGAGGGTCAAAGAGATGGAGCTCAATTGCCACTTCCTGGAGTGTTGAATATACACGTTCAGTTTCAGGAAGGTAATCTGATCGAAAATGCAAAAAGGGTGCAGAATCCGCCAGCACCGAGGATTCGTGATAAATACCGGCTCGATTGTGACGCGGTTAAATCAGAAGGGGCTATTGTTCTCCCTCCTCTAACTCCAGGACATACATTTATGGTGACCGACAGTCTTATGCAAATGCTTACAGTAAGAGGGTTGTTTCCTAGGTTAGCTTCGGAAGATCCATATGCTTACATGACTAAATTGAAAAATGTCTGTAAGAGTTGTGTGGGACACTCGGAATTGGATGTGAATGTCATAGGTTTGAGATGTTTCCTCTGTTGTTGACCGGTGATGCTGTTGTGTGGTTTTCTGAGCTACCATACAATTCAATCTATACATGGGACCAATTGCATAAGGTATTCATGGCAAGGTATTTTTTGGTGTCTAAGAAGTTAAACCACAAGGATAAATCGAATAATTTCTCAGCACTACCTGGATAGTCGGTAAGCAATTCTTGGGATAGGTTCACTAGTTCATGAGGAGTGTTACGAATTACCGCATAGATGATGAGTCACCGTAGAAGTACTTCTATAGAGGACAGGATAACAATGGAAGGGTTGTGTTAGATACTATTGCTGGAGGATCATATGGTGAGTGCACTTTTGAGGAGATTGCTGAAAAACTTGAGAGGATTTCCCAAAACAATAAGACATGGAGCACAAGGAAGACAAATACTGGTAGAAGTACGTTCGCGGTCCAAACTGCACCAAGTCAATCCAATGATGACATTCATGAAGAGATGGCTCAAATAAGGACATAAATTGGCTTGGTATTAAAGCATGCGAGTGGAAGTGCAGAAAAAATGAATGTGGTAAATTATCTAACTAGAACTCCACCACCGCTAGCTGAGGAATGTTACTATGAGGAGGATGTGAATTTGTTAAATGATCAGACGGGGGGTTTCTGAACCAACGCCCAAGGTTCCAATTTGGATAATTGCGCCAAGGTCAAGGAAACCAAGGTCAGAAATAAACTAGGTTTGATAGGTCTAGTTTGAAGTCTTGACTGAGGGTTTCAATACTTGCTTGATTTAATGTGTAAATTGAATGCTTGAAACCCTAGGAATGATAGACTACAACATAATATGTTGAAATGCATGTGTAGACTTGAAGAAATTGGTGATTATTGTGTT
>JAJONQ010071235.1:0-10005 GCA_036250385.1 Solanum microdontum
CCTTTCAAGTACTGACGCATACGTGCGCTACATCTTCTCGTGATGTAGGTTCAGGTTCTCAGCATCCAGATCACGCTTAGATCGGTTCCCGATCTTCAATTCAGCAGCATCAGTGGTGAGTCCTCATTCTTCGAGGACTAGTGACATGTGTATCTTTATCGCTTTTAGTCTTTAGTTTCAGTTTTGCTAGACCTAGTTGGGGCATGTCCCAACATTTCTAGTCAGTTTAGAGGCTTATTTCTGACATAGTTAGATTCAGCTTAGTATTGAGTTAATAACTTCTTTTGTATTAAACTATCAGCTTTGATATATTCAGTTATAGTATATGGGTATTCCCCGTCTTTTCAGATTTACTTATGATTTAGCTTCCGCATCAGTTTATTTTCTTTAGTATGCGCATGATCATGCCAGCAGGGTTAGCTTGGGATCACTTGTGGTCCTAGGTCCCGTGTCCGCGTCTCGAGGGTAGCTCGGAGCGTGACATGTACCTAGTTGTCACTCCCCGAAGCTAACACGAGGGCGCGGACATGGGACCTAGGATGACGAGTGACCCCAAGCTAACCCTACTTGCGTATCATAAGCATACTTAAAAGTACTGAATTAAGAAAGTACTATGCGGAAACTGAAATCATCATAAAACTGAAATGATGGGGAATACCCATTACTATTTGAATAAAAAAAACTATGAGTTAAATGACAACAGAAATATCAAACTCCAAAGCTAAAACTGAATCTAACTATTTTTGAAATAAAGCCTTTACTGACTAGAGATGTTGGGAAATGCCCCAGCTAAATCCAGCAAAACTAAAACTAAATACTCAAAGTAGAATGATAATCATGGCAATCGTCCTCGAAGAATGAAGACTCACCACTGGTGCTGCTGAACTAGAGATCGGAAACCGATCTATGCGTTATCTGAATGCTGAGGACCTGAACCTACATCACTAGAAGATGTAGAGCAAAGTATGCAATAGTACTTGAAAGGTACTGAGCATGTAGGATAGAAATAAGCTAAACAATATACATAACTGAACAAAGCATACTGAACAATATTAAAAGATGAGCATGATAACTATATTGAAAATACTGAATGTGAACTAAATTGAATGCAATGACCAAGTTTATAACATGCTAAAACTGAATATTGTACTGTAACTGGTAACCTGGTCGATGCAACAGAATCTGACTGTGGGAGGAGCTACTAATAACCAACATAAAACCACGTGAGCTAAACGTGGAGTCCGATGTATACGCCTCATCGAGAGGACCAAATATACCCTACAAGAGATATAGAGGCATGATTGGCGTGATTACTAAACTGATGCCCACAGAGGGAATTGTAAACCTACAGGGGCACGTAGTTCTGTTACTATAAGGGTGACTGACCCTTAGTCCACCCGGTATTAAGCCTACTCCCAACTGATTATGTAAATAACACAATATAACTAAAGTTATGTAATACTGAATAGCTTAAAATATTTACATGTTTACTGAAAATGTAACATTAATGTACTAATAATGAAACATTCTTAACTGAGGCATGTATATCTGAATAAATTGACGTAGAAAGTGTAATCCATGAACTAAATGAATCTACAAAACTAGGGTTCTGAGTTTTTATGCAAAGAACTAAGCAACAATCCTACGAAAACATGATAACCTGATTTGGATTAGTCTAACAACTGAATCACAACATAAATTCTGAAATTCTAGAAATCCTAGGTCTAACATAATATAGAGAATCAAGAATCTGACTGAATTACAAGAACCTAATGGGTGAAAGGAACCCACTAGTTAAATCCCACATACCTATTGGCAAATTTCAGAGAAAAATCTTTCGATTTTGGGGCTGGAACTGAAGGAAACCTTGTTGCGTTCTTGGAGAGGGTTGGTCGATTCTCTCTCCTTTTTGTTCAACTTGATGAATTTTTGGAGAATGAGTTGAATAGGGTGAGTTCTAATTACGTTACTAGGCTAAAAGTGCCTAAAACAACGTAGTTTAGTTGTTAAATGATGTAGTTGAGGGATCTAACACATAAGGAAAAGACCAAACGATCGCTGACTTAAAAGCTGTCGGGGCAAACCGATGGACTGACCCACGGTCAGTCCTGTCAACTGTCGACTGGGTTCAGAGAGGGGTCTAATCCACGGACCAGGACCGCGGCCCATGGTCTGACCTAGTATCCATGGGTCCGGCCGTGGATCGACCCTTATACAATTTTTTGGACAGTTTCTGAGAAGGGCTACAGGTGGCCATCCATGGACCCCACCTACGGTCCGTGGGTCACCCTACGGTCCATGGGTGGTGGCAATCGTTGGCACCTGCAAATTCTAAAAATCTGCATTCTTGTCTGTCTAGGATACATGGTGTTACATTATCTCCCCTTTGGGAACATTCATCCTCGAATGAAGAATAAACTAGCTAAAAATGGAGGGAAAGAGCTACAAACCCTACCACTAAGCACTAGAAATAGAAATATGACTGAACTAGGTTCCAAGAACATGCAAATATGCTGAAAATGCAAGTACACCTGAAGAAACATGATATTAAGACTGAAGCTTCACATGAATTACGAAAAAACTGGATATGAACTATTACCTGAAGTTCGAATGGAATTGGAAGGAAAGAGATGAGGATACTTGGCCTTCATGGCTGCTTCTGCTTCCCAAGTAGCTCCTTCTACAAACTGACTCCTCCTCAAAACCATAACAGAAGTGACTTCTTTGTTTCTCAACCTTCGAACCTGACAATCAAGAATATCAACTGGCACATCCTCATAAATGTGACTATCCTACACAGCCACACTATCCCGTGGTACTATAGAAGCTGGATCACCCGCACACTTTCTCAACGACATGTGAAAGATCGGATGCACTACTGCTAGTCTGCTGCAACTCTAACTCATAAACAACTTTACCAACTCTTTCAAGCTCTTGTAAGGGCCTACATATCTAGGACTAAGCTTTCCTTTCTTGTCAATGTTATAACCCCCTTCATAAGTGACCCCTTCAGGAAAACCCAATCATCAATTTGGAACTCCAAGTCCTTTCTCCTTACATCTGCATAGGATTTCTGGCAACTCTGGGTTGTCTTAAGTCTATCTCTAATGAGCGGAACTTTTTCCATGGCATCATGAACTGAATCTGGCCCCATCAAGGCTACTTTACCTACTTCAAAACAGTTAACTGGAGATCTACATCTACGCCTACAATGCCTCATAAAGGGCCATATGAATGCTGGAATGGTAACTATTATTATAGGCGAACTCTATAAGAGGAAGGTGATCATCCCAACTACCCTAAAGGTTGATCACACAAGCTCTCAACATGTCCTCTAGGGTCTGAATTGTATGCTTTGCCTGATCATCCGTCAGTGCATGAAATATGGTGTTAAGATTAACTTGAGTACCAAGAACTTTCTAAAATGACTTCCAGAAATGAGGGGCAAACTAAGGACCTCTATCTCAGATGATAAACAAAGGAACCCTATGCAACCTGACTATCTCATTAATGTAAAGATTGGTGTAGTCCTCCGCTGAATCTGTCGTCTTAATAGCCAAAAATTGTGCAGACTTACTGAGTATGTTAACTATCACCCAAATGGAGTCATGTTGTTTGCGAGTACGAGGTAAACTTGTAATATGTTGACCACTTCCCACTTCCATGTAGGAATGTCAATCTCTTGAGTCATACCTCCTGGTTTCTGATGTTCTACCTTCACTTGATTGCAATTAGGGCACTTAGCCACAAAATCTGCTATATCCCTTTTCATACCATTCAACCAAACGACTTCCCACAAATCACGGTACATCTTACTGGTGCCTTAATGAATAGAATACCTGGAGTTATGGGCTTCTGCAAGAATATGTTGTCTCAACTCACCCACCTTAGGAACACATAGTCGACCCTGATAGCGAAGCAGACCATCTTCCCCTTGGGAGAAAACCTTAACTCTCTGCTAATGATCTACACCCTTTAGTTGAAGCAATATAGGATCACTATCTTTCTTTTCATTATCCTCCACATCCAATGAAGATTCTGGCCCATTCTGGACTCTTACACCATCATCTGATATGCTCATTAGGCGAACTCCTAAAAGAGCAAGCCTGTGAACATCTTTTGCTAGTTCTTTTCTTTCTTCCTCAACATGTGCTACACTACCCATAGATAGTCTGCTAAGATCATCTGCTACTACATTCGCCTTACCAGGATGGTAAAGCACATTCATATCATAATCCTTGACGAACTCAACCTTTTCTTCTGGCGAAGATTCAACTATTTCTGGGTGAACACATACTGAAGGCTCTTATGTTGTGTGAACACATCTACGTGAACACCAAATAAGTAATGTCTCCAAATCGTTAGGGTAAATACTACGGCTGCAAGCTAGAGGTCATGAGTTGTATAGTTCTTCTCATGCACCTTAAGTTGTCTAAAAGCATAAGTTAAATGTAACATTCCGGAAACTAGTAGCTTAAACTAGAGCCTAACACAAGGATTAGAGTCGTAAACAGCTCCCAATACATAAAATAAATATTTTTGGGTTAAGGAGTCAAGGTACGACTCCCCAAGGAATAGCCAAGGATCCTTGAGGAGGACCCAAAAAACCCCCTCAAAACTGCCCAAAAAGCAGTCACGTGAGGGACCTACGGGAAGTAGGTGCACACACGCCCCGTAGGTGGGGGTCATGGGTCAAGCACCTCAAAAATAGGCTGCAATCCGTTGAACTATGGACCTGCAGGAAGCAACGTGAGTCCACTCACGGACTGTGGGTCCTGGGTCATAGGTCACCCCTAAAACTGCCATTTGGAAGTTAAGTCTAGGGGTCTTTTGGGGATTTGCTTTTTAAATAATAGTTATGTGGTGTCATTTTAAGCCTATTTTAAACACATATATATTCATTTTTTCCACCTAAATTAACCCATCTAAAACCATAAATCCTAAATCCCCGAATCAAAACAAAACCCTCTCCAAAATTATCTCTCTAGAACCCCAAAGAAGACGAAGAAGATCAAGTTAGGGCTTTAACAAGGAGGCTTTTTCATACGATTTTGTTGGATTTCTTCACCTAAGGTATGGTAGTCTTTGATTCATGGAATGCTTTCATCCATGAAGCCCTCAAACTCTCAATTTCAAAGTAGGAAATTCCCTAAAAGCTAGGGTTTTCACTCCAAGTTATGGATTCTTTCTAAAAACGTTTTAATGATTTAATTATCACATATTATGATTGAATTGTTGATTATTATGGTTTTTATGATAAAATCTCCCATGAATTCATGAAATCCCTATAACCCTAATTTGTGACTTATGATGTGGGTGAATTGTAGTAAGATGAATACTATGAAATTGTACTTGTAGTAGTTTAGTTATTTGAGTCATGTTACCATCCATATCTAATGTAGTAATTCTAGATAGGTTGGTTGAATGTGATCTATAGTCCTTGAAGGGCAAAACATTAGAATTAACTATGTGTATGAGACTTGTGTGTATACAATTAGATTGCTTTGAGAGTAAAGTGAATATACTATAATATAATTGTTGTGCTGATTGGATGATTATCCTCATGTACACATTTAGGTATTAATACCATGTAATATGAAAGGTTTGTCACATATAGTGATTCTTAGGTTTCAAGACTAGTCTCACCTATTGAATCTAAGAGCTTTAGCATGAGTTTGTTAGATAGAGGGTCAAGACACTCTTCCATAATTATCAATTTAAGTCAAGACTTAATATAAAATCAATGGTAATGATACTTAGCACCGAGTGGATAGTATGATATGGAAGCCCTCACGATAGTAGAGGCCGGGTTTCTAGAAACAATCACTTGGGATGGAAGCCCTCCCGTTAGTAAAGGTCGGGTTTTCTAGTAGCAATCCCCTTATCCCATAAACTATGTGCCCTCATAGGGATTTAGCTAATGGATCCACCTAAGCTAATAGTTTGGTTCTACCTTAGACAAGTAGGACAACCCCTTTTTGGTGTGGGGTAGACACCGGATTCCATGATTAAGCTCTCATGGTCTATGTCGGTTAAAGCTAATCCCACTATGATAAAATGAACTAGAATATGAGTTATGTACTATAGTTACTCAATAATTTTTCCCTAGTACGGGTTGGAGTATGGGATATTATTCATACATTGCACAAGGAGGCTTTAAGGGTATTTATGGTATGTTTCCATTATGGCATGAAGATCAATATGTTGAATATAATTGTGTCTTATGCTTTTGCACTTATTATCATGATGATTCTTAAACTTGGTAAATTGCATAGTCTTCAACTAAAATGTCCTTCTTTTTAGCATGTTTCAAGGTTTTCATGCATAATTACCATACTTAGTGCATTTTTGTACTAACCTATATTTCTTCTACATTTTTCTACAAAGTGTAAGTTCCGGTGTTTGAGGTGATCTTTCTTTGATACTAGCTTGGATCAACTATTCTCTTAGCTTGTGGTGAGTCCTCAGGGATCCGAGGACGAGTGATATCTTATTGTTCCTTTTCTTTCATTATATTAGACTTTCAGATTTCTATTGTAAGGGCTATGACCCTATTTGAGACTTCGATTGTAATAGATGGCTAAATGAGACAATATCTAGACTTCGGCTTTGGTTTTATGAAAACTTCTTAAGACTTGATATGTTTTTCTACTCTTTATTGTTCTTTACTTATATGATGATATGCTAAGTGGCTTACATGGTGCCTTTAAGGGCATTGTGTGCCTTGTTACGTCTAGGGGGTACCCTTGGGTCGTGACATTATAACCTTACCTCACTACATCAACACACAACCTAGGCCGACTCTGGATGCATCACAATAGATCACATAACTGTCTGAACCCTCTGGTAGAGTCAAAAGAGGAGTTGTAGTCAACCGAGGTTTTAGTTCTAAGAAGCTCTTCTCATACTCATCTGACCACTGAAACTTAACCCTTTTCTGTGTCAACTTAGTCAATGCAGAAACTATGGATGAAAATCCTTCCATGAACCTTCTGTAATAACCCGCTAAACTAAAAAAGTTTATGATATCTGTAGGAGAGGTAGATCTGGGCCATTGTTTCACTGCTTCTATTTCCTGAGAATCCACTCGGATCCCTTCACTAGACATGATATGCCTAAGGAAAGCAACTGAATGCAGCCAAAACTCACATTTCCTAAACTTAGAAAATAACTGGCGATGTTTGAGTGTTTGCAGGACAACCCTCAAATGAGTCGCATTTTCTTCCTCATTGCTAGAGTAAATGAGGATATCATCAATAAAGACGATAACGAACAAGTTCAAATACTCCTTGAACACTATGTTTATCAAATCCATGAAAGATGCAGGAGGATTAGTTAGTCCAAATGACATAACTACAAATTCATAATGACCATACCGAGTTCTGAAGGCTCTTTTTGGGATGTCACTATCTCTGACTCTGAGAAGATGATAACCGGATTTGAGGTCTATCTTCAAAAAATTACTAGCACCCTGAAGTTGGTCGAACAAGTCATCAAACCTAGGGATAGGATACTTATTCTTGATTGTGACTTTTTTCAACTGTCTATAATCAATGCACATCCTGAGGAAACCATCTTTCTTTTTCATGAACAACACTGGTGCACCCCATGGGGAAATACTAGGTCTGATGAAGCCCTTATCTAGAAGGTCTTTCAACTACTCTTTCAATTTCTTTAAGCTCAACTGGAGCAACTCTTTAAGGATGAATAGAAATAGGATGGGTATCTGGAAAGAGATTAATCTTATAGTCAATTTCCTTTTCGGGAGGAATTCCGAGAAGATCTTTTGGAAACACTTCTGGAACTCATTTACCACTGGAACTTACTCAAGAGTTGGGATTCGGAGCTTGAATCCTTCATCCGAACTAAATGATATAGATAACCCTTAGAGATCATCTTTCTACCTAAACTATTACACTTCCATTCTAAGATTGGCTCGCCTGGAAACTGAAAATGAACAATCCTAGTTATACAATCGACAGAGGCATAACAGGAATGTAACCAATCCATGCCTCGAATGACATCAAAATCTACCATTTCTAACTTTACCAGATCTATTGAGGTGACTTTCTGTGAGACTGTGACAAGGCAATTTCTGAATACATCACAAGAAGATGTAGCGCAGTGTATGCATCAATACTTGAAAGGTACTGAGCATGCATGATAGAAATAAGTTGAACAATATACATAACTGAACAAAGAATACAGAACAATGTTATAAGATAAGCATGATAACTATACTGAAAATAATGAATGTGAACTAAACTAAATGCAACGACCAAGTTTATAACATGCTAAAACTGAATAATGTACTATAACTGGTAACCTACTCGACGCAATAGAATCTGACTATGGGAGCTACTAATAACTGAAATAAAACCACATGAGCTAAATGTGGAGTCTGATGTGTACACCCCATCGAGATGACCTAATATACCCTACCAAAGGAATAGAGGCATGACTGGTGTGATCACTAAACTGATGCCCACAGATGGGACTTATAAACCTATGGGGGCACGTAGTTCTGGGACTATGAGGGTGACTGAACCTTATTCCACTCAATATTAAGCCTACACCCAACTGATTATGTAAATAACATATTATAAATAAAGTTCTGTAATACTGAATAGCTCAAAATATTGACATGCTTACTGAAAATGCAACATTAATGTACTAATAATGAAACATTCTTAACGGAGGCATGTATATCTGAATAAACTGACCTAGCAAGTATAATCCATGAACTAAACGAATCTACACAACTAGAATTCTGAGTTTTTATGCAAAGAACTAAGCAACAATTCTACAAACACATGATAATCTGATTTGGATTAGTCTAACAACTAAATCACAACATAAATTCTAGAATTCTAGAAACCCTAGGTCTAACATGATTTAGAGAATCAAGAATATTATTGAATTATAGGGACATAATGGGTTAATGGAACCCACTATTGAAATCCCACATACCTGGTGACTAAATTCACGGAGAAATCTTTTGATTTCGGGGCTGGAACTGAAGGAAACCTTGTTGCGTTCTTGGAGAGTGTTGGTCGACTCTTTCTCCTTTCTTTTGTTCAACTTGACCAATATTTGGAGGATGAGTTGACTAGGGTAAGTTCTAATTAAGTTACAAGGCTAAAACAGACAAAAACAACGTAGTTTAGGGGTCCAATGCATATGGAAAAGACCAAATGACCCCTAGCCTAAAATTGTCGGGGCCAACCGACGGACTGACTGACGTACCATAGGTACATAGTCCATCCTGTCAACCGTTGACAGGAATTAGAGAGGGGCTGTTGAGGGGTCTGATCCACGGCATGTGGTATGACCTATAATACGTTAGTCCAGCCATGGGTCGACCCTTAGACTTTTTTCAGGAATATTTCTCAAAAGAGCTACAGGTGGCCATCCACGGAACCCACCTACGGTCTGTGAATCACCCTACTGACCGTGGATGGTGCCCGTCGTTGGCACCTGCAGCTTCGAATATCTGCATTCTGCTCTGTCTAGGATACGAGGTGTTACATCTACCTATTGACAAGCAGACTCTTGGAACTAAATTGGTGTTCAAGATTAAGTTGAATTCAGATTGAACACTCAACAAGTACAAAGTAAGGCTGGTTGTAAAGGACTATGTGCAACCACATGGAATTGATTTTCATGAAACATTTTCACCAATTGCAAGGTTTGATACCATTAGATTGCTACTTGTAGTTGCAGCACACCAAGGTTGGCAAGTATTTCAATTGGATGTGTAATGACTTGAAAAGTTGACTTTGGTCAACCTTCTTGGAAGACGTGCTCAGATAAAAATTCTGACAGCTAGGTTAGCTTCGGAAGATCGATTTTGGTCTAGAACGACCCTTTGTTCACTTCCCGAGACTTTAGATGGCAGTTGTGGAAACTGGCTCAAGACGATACTGGGTGTGGGACCCACTTTTCGTCGAAGCGAGCTCCAAATGGAAATTCCGCCTTCACCGTTGAGTCCGAAATATCATTTCC
>JAJONQ010071236.1:0-12303 GCA_036250385.1 Solanum microdontum
TGGTAAAGAAAGTCTTTAATTCCTTATGGTTTTAGTGTCTATGCGATGAATGAATGCTAAGAGGCTTGTATTAGACCTCTTCGAGGTCGAGTACGCCGATTACGACTAGGGGGTGCTCCTGGGTCGTGACAGAGGGCATTGAACACTCTAGTTGAGCCTGAACTTGCATTTGAGGAAAGTATTGTGAGCATGAGACTCTTTGATGTTGGTGAGTCACTACTTGAATCTTTGAGTTCACAATTGATCTTTGCATAGGTAAATTGAGTCTTGTTGTATGCATTCATGATCGAATCTTGTGTAGCACTATTCAACACACCATTTTTGAACGACTGAACTTGAGATTGCTTAAGGAAAAGCAAAATTTTAAGTTGGGGGAGTTGATGAGTCCCCAAATTGGAATCATTTTGGACTATATTTTAATAGAAATTGTGTTCTCAAATACTTATTTTATCTCAATATGTGATAAAAAAAAAACCTTAAGTTTCAGGTAGTTGAAGTTTGAAGGAAAGCATGGACACTACGTAGCAAAAAGGAGCAAAAGAAGCCAAAAAAACGAAGAAACGAAGATCTGTGAATCGGCGAACCCATTCGGTGAATCACCAATAGATCACATATTAGCCATCCGAGCCCTGAAGGAAAGGAGAAATTCTGTTGTGAAAAGGAGCAGTCGGCGTTCCACGGAACAACTTTGTGAAACAGTGCTACATCGCCCAATTATCCAGGACACAAAGATGTTTAAGGCAATTGATGAAAGGCGACGAAGTATACCAAAGGGCGGATGGCCGAATGTATCGTCAATTCCCACTTACGTCGTCGACAGATCCTTCACAGCACATTTTCTGAAAACTATAAAACTAGTTTAGTTTTTATAATTATGGGAAAATTTTACCTAGTTTTTAGATTATTATGTTTTAGACAGAGTTTTTGGAGATATTCTCTGTAAGTTTTGGAGAGGGTTTTAAAGAACTTAGAGCTTTCAAGGGTTTCATCTTCAAGAAATTGTACGTAGGTCTCTTGGATTCTTCACCTTTGGCTTTCTTTAAGACATAATCTTGCATGCCGATTGATGGAAACTGATAGTGGTATATGTCTTTATCTCGTTTACAAGAGTAGCTAATACCCCAATTCTTGGGGTGTGATTTTGTGAATATGGGTTAGATTAGTTGTTGGATCTTGCTTGTTGATTGTCTATTTGTAGTTTAAATGTGATTTTGTTTAGTGGTTGTGGATGAACCTAATGAGGTTGTAGTTGCAAATATAATCTCATATATCTGTTTTCGGCTTGCTTGAGAGAGAGGTCGTAAAACTAAGACCACTAAATTGATGGCCAGTGCGAGTGGGTCGACATAAGGTTCAGCTCGAGAGAGTAAACCCTAGTCCCATGTCCACACACTCTGCTCGACAGAGTGAGTAGGTTAAGGTGGAGGTTGTTCTTCATGCGGTAAGTGGATGTTCGAGAGAAAACCGCTTGAAACGGGGTAAGTTGCTCGAGAGAGAGCTTTTCCCCCTTAAAGTCTAGCCTAGTCATAATTACCCTACGAGTTCTATATCAAAAGCAAGTACCCAATGATTTAGTCTATCCCGTTTTCCATTCATATCCCAAGAATCCCCTAATCATTTATTAGATCTCTTTTTTTATTTCACTGTGTTTACTTACTTGTGACAAAACCCCCATTTGATACTTGACGCTTGCGTCACCCTTTTAAATTTGTTATGTTTTCATTCTCCAAAGTCTTTAGCTACCATTAGCTTTAGCACTTTCACACTCAACCACTAATTCTCACGCCCACTCCCTTGGGACTCCACTCCAACCATTGGTTGGGTTACTAAACTATTATACGATCGTAGACACTTGCATCAGAAGTTGTGTCTTGATTACGCAAACATCAGGTTCGTTTATCCATGCTCCAAACATATTTGTTTCAGCGGAATTTATTCTAGAATGTCGAAAGTATGATGTTCTTGAATTATATTGTTGAAATTGGCTTTAGTTCTTGAGATTTGATGGGATTGTTGAGTTTTTGATGGAATCGTGATGATTTTAGAGTTGTTTTGAGTTAGAATCATGTGTACGTATACTGGGTATCTGAAACTAAAGAGGAATGGATAAAAAGAATCGAATTTAGGCGAATTGGGGTGAGAAAATGAAGAAGGAAAAAGTTGAGCAGGTTTCGGCATGCCATTCGGCGTTGCGGACTTGTTCCCCTAGCGCACAAAATCACCTCCACGTCACGGACTTGTTTCCACACAGTGATTTCTTGATCATTTCTAATGTTTAACTATCTAAAAACACACCTAAACATTATAATATATTTCCTATCACTAATCACAATCCTTGAATCCATAAATTCAATTCAAGGAAAGTTAAGAGACAAGTCAAGAAAAGTTCATAGAGTTTTTCAAATGTCTTTTACAAACGTTTTAACTTTATTTTAAGACCTAAGTTTTGAGTAGAGTAAAGAGTAAGAGTAGAGTTCATTTCATCAAAGATTATACAGGAACTAAGTATTCCCGAGAGTTAAAATGATTTCACATTTGGGCAAGAAAGAAAACACCGATTTCCAAGAGAGCTTTTAATTTGAGTTTTTAGTAACTATCTCAAACCAAAGAAAGAGTTTTGTTTTTAAAACATATCAGTTGAGTATATTTTGGTAGTAGTATTGAGCACCGTTATGGGGACGCGAGTTCATAATAACTCAAGTCTCCATAAACCATGTTGCCATCATGGGTAAAAAGGATCATACTTTTTAGATGATTCCTTAGTGCTTTTTAGCATAGACTAGTGGATCCACTTATTTAAGGCATCCTATATGACGACAAAGTCTAGGACAGTTCTGGCAGCGTGGGCAAGACGTTGTATCATCACTAAAGCTCATAGTGGTGGTTGTCGGCTACGGAAACTTCCATAGTATTATATTACTTTATTAGATGAGTAAGTTGAGTTGTTGTGGTATCTCTTTAATATATTGAGTTATCACCTATTATTTTAAATGCTTTGTATAAACTACACCGTTATTGTTGTTTTTACTTTGCATTTAACTTGAGTATTCATAAGTTGAGTAAAGCCAAGGTAAGTGCTCCTTTCAGATTCCTTTCAAGCTTATGTCATATTTAATTTTCCCGTCGCATACTCGTACATTCAATGTACTGATGCCATTTGACCTGCATCATTTTATGATGCAGACACAGGTAATTAGGATCAGCATCCAGTGCCTCGTTGAGCACTCATAGTCAGTTCGTAAGACTCATTGCTATCTATAGGACCCCTTTTATCATTTGATTTAGTACTTAGTTGTTAGGATGATCAAGGGTCTTGTCCCGATATCCCTCTCTGTTTTAGAGGCTTCAAAGATGAGTAGTTATAGTTCTTTAGTCTTGTTTCAGATGTTTTGCTATAAGTCTTGAGTTTCCATTTTGGCTAAGTTTAATATCTCTTCAAGTTGTTGCATAAGTTATATTTGGAGACTATTCTTATGTTTAAGTCTTCCGCTGAGTAAGTAAGCCAAGCCAAGGGCTTAGGGCCAGCAATGATTCTCGAGTGCCAATCCCACCCAAGGTGTATGCTCGGACCTTGAAAAACTTGGTATCAGAGCATAGAGTTCAAGAGTCCTAGTGAGTCTATGAAACCGTGTCTATGGAGTCCTAGTAATCGGTGTAAAGTGCGTCACATCTATAATTAGGAGGCTGCAACACTTAGGAAATTGTCTCACTTTTTTCATACTCATTTTCTGCGATAGGGTTCATCTCTATAAAATCTCTTTCTAATTAGCTCTTGCATGTCTTTTTCAATTAATCATGCCTCCACGAAGAACTGACCGAGGTCGTCCTGCTAGGAGGATTGAGGAGCAAGGGGTACTTAATGCACCTGAAGTGCAACCCCAAGGACAAGTCACAAATGCTGAGTTCAGGGAAGCGATACGAATGTTAAGCCAAGCCGTGACTAACCAGGTTGGGCAACAAAGAGGAGCTATACATGAAGTGGCTTATACTGTGAGGATACGAGAGTTCTTGAGGATAAATCCTCCAAGTTTTACTGGTTCAAGCACTACTGAGTATCCAGATAAATTTATTGAGGATTTATAAAAGGTATTTCATGTTATGCACATTGTCGATGCTGAGCAAGTAGAACTAGCTGAATATCAACTGAAGAATGTTGCTAGGACTTGGTCTGACCAGTGGAGAAAGGGCAGAGTTGAAGGAGCACCACCTGCGAGTTTGGCTTGTTTTGAGGAGCCCTTCTTAGGGAGTTTCTTTCCCCGAGAACTGAAAGAGGCCAAGGTACGAGAGTTTCTCACTTTTAAGCAGGATTCACTAACTGTTCATGGGTACAGCTTGAAGTTCACCCAACTTTCCTGATATGATCCGAAGATGGTTACGGATATGAGAAGCAGGATGAGTCTTTTTGTTGCTGGGTTGTCCCGTCTGTCAAGCAAAGAGGGTAAGGCAACCATGCTAATTGGGGACATGGATATAGCAAGGTTGATGGTCTATGTGTAGAAGTTTGAGGAAGAGAAGCTGAGGGATAAGGAGGAGTTTAGAAACAAGAAAGCAAAGACAGGGAATGAGTCCGGGCAGCCGAGAAATAATTTGAACCGGTCTTCTTTCCAACAAAAGCAAAAGGGGTCTGCTCTATCATCTGCTAGTGCACCTGCACCCAGAAACAAAGGTGCGTACAACGGTTAGAATTCACAGAACTTCAGAGCTTGACCTGCACAATCTCAAGGTAGTGTGGTACAAAAAGATAACTGGGATCCTGCATGTGCTATGTGTGGTAGAACTCACCTAGGTAAGTGTCGCGATTGCTCCATAAGTTGTTTTCAAGAAAGAGTGCCCTAAGAATTGGCAAGGAAATGGGAATCAAGGAAATAGGGCCCAATCTTTCATCAGTTGCTCCACCAGACAGGGTTGCACTAACAGGTCCTACTTTCGGTACTAGCAGAGGAGAAAACCACCTATATGCGATCTGTAGTCGTCAATAGTGATGTGAAGCCAAAACACATATTTTTAATCATCATTTTTCTCAAATTTATTATTTATATTTATCCTTTTTGAGCTTGGATTTTATGAATTGTGTTAAATAGTATATTTAATTTGTAGGATTAAATTGGTGGGAAAATGAAGAAGTTTGGAGCTAAAACGAATTAAAAATGGAAAGTAGAAGAAGGAAATCAAGCAGAGAGTTTAATGCATTAAATAAAATAAAATAATATATTTATATATAAAGTTGGTTAGATGCAAAATTATGGCAGAATTCAAAATCTGCCACTCCATTATTGCCACGTGGCAATTTTTTGGCAGGAAAGAGAAAGCGGCTGCAATTTGCTATTAAATCACCTGCAGCTGCCACGTATCAGAAGCTGCCACGTGTCAGCAGCTGGATGGCTCTCAATGAAAGGCGGCGAGCAACAATAAATTCCAGAAACAACAAAAAATTCACGGAAAAAAAGGAATCCTATTCCTTTTGGTTTTGGATTCCTAATTTATTTTGGACTCAATTATTTTATTTAAGATTTTCTATATTTATAAATAGTACATAGAAATAATTATTTTAGGGGATTCATAGGAGATGATTAATATGAGATATTTCTTATTTTGGGGATTAGACACTATTGTTTACTTTTAGTTCTTGATATTTTCTTGGGAATTAACTTGCAAACTTTTGGCAATTTGATTTCCTAATTTGGTTTATAAGATTTTTGCTTTTAATTTGAATTGGAGATTACGGGTTTCTTCTACTCAATACGTAAGTTCATGAATTCTTCTTATACAATTATGAATTATGTTCTTACAAGCATGAGTAACTAAATCCACAACTAGGGTTGTGGGAACCATGATCAATTGACAACGTATGAATAACAACGAAGTAATTTTGGACTAGTATTGATGCATGCATTGATAATTCTTTCGTTCAGAAGTCTTTTTAACGGTGGCCAACGTTAGAACTCCCCTTAATGCTACTTGCCAGACCAAGGAGGTAGTTAATAAGAAAAGAATTATCAACGGAGATTTAGTATGATACTATCTAATAGTCTAATGTCAATTGGTGCGAGGGTGAAACTAAGCCATACATTGATATGTTGTCTAATCTGAGGTAAAGGTAAGGGTTAGTAAATTATACACATGTAGCCAGACCAAGGTGCAGGGTGAAATTTACTATTTGGCGGAACAAGCACTTAGATATACATAACTTACCACTTTGCATGTGATACACTAGGAAAGGATTACTATTATTAGGATTACCGCATTTAGAGATTATGGGGACCACATACACCCTAGTTTCTCTCTCTCATTGATAACAACAAAGTTCAAATCTTGCTCACTTGTTCCTTGACAATAATCAATTATTTGTTTCACAAACCCCCCCCCCCCTTTACTTACTTGTCTCGGAAATAAGTTGAGTAAACGAATATAATTGTAAGTTAAGTTTAATTCTAAACTATATTCCTCGTCGGATCAACCCCAACCTACAATTTGGGTTCTTTATTTGACAACAATCGCTTATACTTCTTTCGGGAGTGTAATTTGAGCGTATCAAATTTTGATGTTGCTGCCGGGGAGTAAGGCTTTTAGATTAAGTTTAACTACATTATTGAACTTTAGTCAATTATTTCCTAATTTTACTTTATATTTTGTGTTTTAGTTTTCTTTAGGTTTCCACTCTAGTGTATGCCAAGTACATGGAGTCGAGGAGAACGCTTGACCTCCAACGATCCTGAACTAAGAAAGACTTTGAGAAAAATGGCAAATCTAGGGATATACAATAATCCAATTAGAGAGGGTCAAGGAGATGGAACCGAGTAACTAAGGTGTCCGCGTCGTGCCGCGACGTTAAATTAAACATTTATTGGGAGGAAATCCATTTAGTAGTGTAACTTCTTATTTTATTAGTGTCACTTTTTGTCACGCCCCGAGCCTACACCCCGGACGTGGCTGGCACTTGAGAACCATTGCTGGCCCAATCGAGCCATTGGCCTTAATTACTTACTCAGCGGAAGACTTTACTCAAGATAAATATTTTTAAAACAAGTAAACTAAACTGCTCAAAATATAACTTAGAATGTATTATAATAATATTCACTGCCAAAGTGGTAACTCCAGTCTCAAGTTAACTATCTATGAAGCCTCTATACAACTGAGATGGACGTCGGGACAAGACTCGCGACATCCAAATGAACTAAAATACTGAAAACAATAGAAAAGATCCTCCGAAAAGCTAAGAGGCTCACCAACTAACTCTAAGTGCTCCACTGGATCAACGATGCGCTAGATGTTGATCATGATTACATGCGTCTTCATCGTAAAACAATGCAGGCCAACTGGCATCAGTATATTGAATGTACGAGTATGCGAGTTGGAAAGCTAAATATAACATAGGCTTGAAAAGAATTTTAAAGAAACACTTACCTTGGCTTTACTCAACTCAAAATGCAGTGTAAAACAACAATTAAAGTGCAATTTATACAAAGCATTTAAAACAGTAGAAAACAACTTAGTTCATTAAAGAAAATGCAATAACAAACTCAACTGTACTCATATACTAAAGTAATATAGTTTTCTGTGGGAGTTTCTCTAACCGACAACAACCACTATGATCCTAAGTGGTGATACATCGTCTTGCCCACGCTGCTAGAACTGTCCTATATTTTTTCGTCATATAGAACTCTTAACTAAGTGGATCCACTAGTCTATGCTAAACGAATCTTAAGGAGTCATCTAAAAAGTACGATCCTTTACTACCCATGATGGCTATATGATTTATGGAGACGTGAGTTATCTGAACTCAAGCTCGTCCCCATATCGGTGCTCAATACTACTCCTAAAATATACTTTAGCTCATATATTTGTAAAAACAAAACTCTTTCTTTGGTTTGAGATAATTACTCAAAAACATAGCTTAAAGGCTCTCTTGGAAATCTCAGTTTCCTTTCGTGCTCAAATGTGAAAACATTTTAACTGTTGGGAATACTTAGTTCCTAAATAATCTTTGAAGAAAGAACTTTATTCTTACTCTTTACTGAAAACTAGCTCAGAAGCTCTTTTGGAAATCTCAGTTTCATTTCTTGTTTGAATGTGGAAACATTTACTCTTTGGGAATACATAGTTCCGATATACTCTTCCGAAGAAATGCATTTCAAACTTTACTCTTTACTCAACTCAAAACTCAAGTCTTAAAACAAAGTTAAAACATTTGTAAAAGAATTTTGGAAAACTTTATGAACTTCTCTTAACTTGACTCTTGACTTCTCTTGACTTGACTCTTAACTTCTGTTGACATGACTCTTAAATTTCCTTGAATTGAATTATGGATTCAAGGATTGCGTTTTATGATAGGAAAGATCTCATAATGTTTAAGAATGTTTTTTGATAGCTAAACATGAGAAATGATCAAGAAATCATTGCATGGTAGCTAGTCCACGACGCAGAGGTGTATTTAAATTTTGGTCAAGAAAATACTTTATGAGGAAGAACGGTCCATGACTGCTCTGCTCCGGGAGGAAGATTTTTGCGAAAATGGGGGGCAGGTATGCGATGCGGCTTGGGGCACCAGATTTTCCCGACATTTTTCTTTTTCGTTTTTCCAACCCCAAATTGCCTAAACTCGGTTCGTTTTATCAAATTCCCATTGGATTCAAATACCATGTATGTATACACAAGAATCTAACTCAAACAACGCAAGAAACAACACTATAACTTCAAGGAACTCCTCAACCTCAACCTAACTCAAGAACGCGGGCCAATTTTCAAGAACACCATTCAAGATTCATCAACTTTCAACTTTCTAAAACTTCTCCGATTTCAAAGAGATGTGGATATCTCTTCTTCATATCTTCCTGAGCTTCCCAAGTAGCTTCCTCAACAAACTGGTTCCTCCAAAGAACCTTGACTGATGCTACTTTCCTAGTCCTCAACTTGCGAACTTGGCGATCTAGAATCTGCACCAGAATCTCTTCAAAAGATAGGCTATCCTTGATCCCAATATCTACAATTTGTATTATAAATGAAGGATCTCCCATGAACTTCTTCAACGTGGAGATGTGGAATACCAGATGAACCGTGGTTAACTCTTGTGGTAGCTCCAACTCATAAGCTACATTACCTACCATTTTTTATATTCTGTAAGGGCCAGTATACCGGGGACTAAGTTTCCCCTTCTTACCAATTAATATCATAACACCCTTCATGGGTGAAACTTTCAAGTAGACTTAATCATCCAGTTCGAACTCTAACTCCCTTCTCCTAACATCGGTGTAGGATTTCTAACGACTCTGCACTGTTTTCAACCTCTCTTGAATCACTTTCATCTTCTCCATAGATTGATGAACTAAATCTTGTCCAATCAACCCATCTTCACCAGCTTCAAACCATGCAATAGGAGATCTGCATCTTCTCCCATAAAGAGCTACAGAAGGAGCCATCTGGATGCCAAAATGGTAACTATTGTTGTAAGCAACTCAATGAGAGGTAGGTGATCATCTCAATTACCCTTGAAATTAATCACACACTCCACCTTGATACCTCAAAACACTCTTTCCCTCTTGCTCAAAAGCCATTACTTTTTGCTTATGAACACTTGCCTTTAATTCAGCAATAAAGGATATTGGTCTTGCTTTTCTTTCACTCCTGACACTAACGATGATTTAGCCCCATTCATCAACAGTATTCCTCCTTCTTTGGATTCCATCAGTCGAACTCCTAGCCGTGCAAGTCGATGCACCCCTTGTGCTAACTCTTTCTTATCTTCCTCAAAATGGCAGGTACTACCCATAGATAATCTACTCAAGGCATCATCAACAACATTAGCCTTACTTGGGTGATAACGAATACTCATGTCATAATCCTTGAGTAATTTTAACCACCTCATTTGTCTGAGATTAAGCTCTTTCTGACTAAACACATACTAAAGACTCTTGTGATCGGTGAACACATCCACATGCAAACCATAAAGATAATGGTACCATATTTTCAAAGCAAATATTACGGCAGTCAACTCTAAGTCATGGGTTGGGTAATTCTTCTCATGATCTTTCAACTGTCTGGAGGCATAAGCTATAA
Organism: Solanum microdontum; assembly: GCA_036250385.1. Taxonomy (NCBI): domain Eukaryota; kingdom Viridiplantae; phylum Streptophyta; class Magnoliopsida; order Solanales; family Solanaceae; genus Solanum; species Solanum microdontum. Next base: position 10,054 of record JAJONQ010071236.1, read on the forward strand.
CCTTGTCATTCTGCATTGACACACAACCTACACAAACTCCTAGACACATCACAATAAACAACAAAGCCTTGTATGCTTTCTGGTAAGGACAACACTGGGGCAGTAGTCAACCTCTTTTTCAATTCCTAAAAGTTTTTCTCACAAGCTTCAGACCATTGAAACTTCATTATTTTCTGAGTCAACTTGGTCAAAGGAGATGAAATGCATAAAAATCCCTCGACAAACCTTCTATAATATCCAGTCAACCCCAAGAAACTCCTAATATCAGTTGGAGATATGGGTCTAGGCCAATTCTACACTACCTCCATCTTTTGGGTATCAACTCTAATTCCATCACCGGAAACTATGTGGCCGAAGAACACCAGAAACTCAAACCAAAACTCACATTTAGAGAACTTAGCATATAACTCCTTATCTTTTAAAGTCTGAAGAACTATTCTGATATGACTAGCATGATCTTCCTTATTCCTTGAATAGATTAGTATGTCATTAATGAATACTATAACAAATATATTTAAATAAGGCTTGAAAACTACTATTCATACGGTCCATGAACGCTGCAGGTGCATTGGTCAAACCAAAGGAAATGACTAGAAACTCATAGTAACCATAACGGGTCCTGAATGTTGTCTTTGGAATATCATAATCCCTTACTCTTAACTGATGGTAGTATGATCTGAGGTTTATCTTACTAAAACAGGTAGCACCCTGAAGCTGATCGAAAAGATCATCAATTCTCGAAAGAGGATAATTATTCGTGATAGTAACCTTGTTCAACTGACGGTAATCTATACACATCCTAAGAAAACCATCTTTCTTTCTCACAAATGGGACCGGAACACCCCAAGTGAGATACTTGGTCGCATAAAACCTTTCTCTAAACAATCTTCCAACTTCTCATTTAGCTCTTTCAAATCTGTTGGTGCCATAGTATAAGGAGGAAATAGGACGAGTATCGGGAAGAATGTCTATGCCGAAGTCTATTTCTCTCTCAGGAGGGACTCCGAGAAGATCATCAGAAAAGACTTCTGGAAACACTTTTACTACTGAAACTGATTGAATAGGAGGTATCTCAACACTAGAGTCATTAACTCGGACTAACTGATAGACACACCCCTTGGAAACTAACTTTCTTGCCTTAACATACAAAATAAAATGACCCTTAGGCACTGCTGAACTGCTCTTCAACTCTATCACTGGTTCACTGAAAACTGGAACTTGACTACTCAAGTTTTATAGTCTAATGATGCATAATAGGCATGAAGCCAATCCATACTTAAAATGACATCAAACTCTACCATGTCTCACTCAACTAAATCAGCCATGGTACTGTTGTGATTGACGGAAATGGAACAACTACGATAGATTCTTTCTGCAAGAATAGACTTACTATCAGGTGTAGAAACACTGAAGGATCAAGAAGTTGTTCTGGAAGAACATCAGAATCGAAGACTTGGATCATACCAGTGACAACATCTGGCAAATCCTCTTGCTCTTGGCGACTAGCGATAGTATAAAGACGATTTCCTTCTCTGTCTGCCCTTGAAGTAGCTCATCTAGATGCAACTCAATCTAGTGGAGTAACTGAAAAAGATTGGCCTCTATGGCCCCCATTACCATTACTATGTCTGCTCTTAGGACACTCACTCATAAAATGACCGTTCTAGCCACACTTGAAGTAACTAGTGGAGCCATCATGAAACACCACTGAGTGGCTCATACCACACTTAGCACATGCAGGAGTCTTAGTACCCCCTTGTGCCTTACTACCTTGCGAATGCGCAGGTCTAGCTCTGAAGTTCTTAAATTCTAACTATTGTACTCATATTTGTTCCTTGGTGCAGGTGCACTAGCAGATGATGGAGCAGGCCCTTTCTGCTTATATTGGAAAGAAGACCAGTTCGCATTACTCTTTTGCTGCTCGGATTCGTTCCTTGATGTTTTATCCCTTTTATTCTCAAACTCTTCTTTATCTTTCAGCTGGTTCTTCTCAACTTGTTGCACATGGATCATCGGCCTAGCTATGCCCATGTAACCTATTAGAATGATTGCCTTACTTTCCTTACTTGACAAATGACTCAACTCAACTATGAATAAACGAATCCTACACCTCATGTCAGCAACCATCTCTTTACTTCTCTTAGCTAATGAAACGACCCCAAAAATGCCCAAAAATGTGCTTCGAAAACACCTAAAATTGTAATTTCCATATATCTCAAAATCCGTGCATCATTTCGGAAATTCGACTTC
>JAJONQ010071237.1:0-10138 GCA_036250385.1 Solanum microdontum
CATACTCTCTCGAACAAATCCCTTTTCAAGCAATTCTTCAACTTGCCTTTGTAATTCTTTGGTCTCTTCAGGATTGCTCCTATAGGCAGGCCTATTAGGAAGTTGAGACCCAGGCACAAAGTCTATTTGGTGCTCAATCCCTCTCAAAGGTGGCAATCCCTTTGGAGTGTCATCAGGAAAAACATTTTCAAAGTCTATTTGGTTCACTTTTGAAGAAACCACCATGGGAGGTTGAAGAAGCTTTGAAGAAAATAAAGTGGGTTTTGAGATCTGAAAGATCTGGCATGGAATTGAGTGCTAAAAGGAATTGGGTTTTGTTCCCTATATCTAAGAGAGCTTGTATCTCAAATTTCATAAAATTTCGACCTAAAAATCTTTGGGGTTTATTTTTGGACCTTCATAGTGTTCTTGAAGTTCTTGAAGAACATTCAAACCTTCAAGTAAGGAATCTTCAAAAGAGAAAGTGTTTGATTCAAAAAGGAAGAAAGAGAAAGTTTAAAAGTTTTTTGTAAAAGAGAATTTACTTAAAAGGGTAAAGACTACGGGACAAAGGAAGGTGGGGGGACCATAGCAGGTCCAATTTTGGAGCTGTAAAGTTGCAGCGAAGGGTCATTGGGTGAGCCCCGACTTTGCACGCCTGGTCCACTTGGCGCCTCTCCCTTTGGGCAGGTAGGTCACCGAGTTGACCTTGTTTTGGAAGGTGCCATTGGAAATTTCGGTGAGATAAGCCTTGGTCGCCGAATCACTCGGCGCATCGCCAAACTTCCACCCATATCGCAGGTTTGCCTTGTCCGATTTTCAAGGTTGGCGAGCCTATCCTCAAGTTGACGAGCTGAACTTCACGTTAGGCGAAGAAAACAGTGCACTTGGTGAACGAAAGCTCAACCTATGACCCTTTCTTCTCAGGTCCTAATTATAGTATCTCATTGTCAAGAATCTTAAACTGATTTTCAACTTGTAACTACTCTACTTGTTGACTATTAGTTCTTGAATTCACTTCTTTGTTAGTGCTTTTCTTTTTGAGCTTTTATTTATTTTTACTTCGTAGTTAACTTCTTGACTCAACTCTGTTTGTTTTAATTGAGTTGTCCGTTATTCTTTGAACAAAAATCCGCTCCGGCCAAGAGTATAAATTGAGACCTTGTGATCAACCGAGTATAAACAATCTTCAACATTAGCCGCACCATTTTGAGAGGCAATCAAAGGTATGCAAAGACGAGTGAGTGTGAGTTCATTTAACTAATGCTACTGTTGTGTGTTGTTTTTGTTGAGTTGTCTTAATTGTTAGGTACCATGGCCACCGAAACTGAGACCCTCCCATTTAAGGGGAAGGTTACCTGGGAATCTATAATAGAGATCGTTGCTGACGTGCGTTGGAGAATGGCGAACTTTAAAGACCGAATGGCCTCTGTGGAGGATAGGTTGGGAAATAGAGAAGATGTCGAGCATCCCTTCAAATAGGGTGCCACGATCTCAACCTAACCCTGTTGTTTATCCCTCCCTTTGTAAGAATTCTTATGTAGGTACAAGCGTAATGAAGGGAGGAACACGAGTTCCAAACCAAGAGCCTACAACTAAAGGTGTGACAGACGCCTTTGTGGGATGTTCCAGCATCCAAGGTAAAGAAGATCCTTCTTCAAGGTACAATAACTAATCTTAACACTTTTACCATTTCAAATGAACAAAGTGTGAATGTTAGCTTGTCTTTATGTGAGCCTATTGATTCTTTACCTTATATTGATAGTGTGCTTGTTGTGAATGTGGATACACTAGTTGATTCTGTTGATGACCGAATTGATTCTTCTAGTAAGATCGATTTGTGTCCGCCTAGTGTTGACACCTATGCTTTGAATTGTCACGCCCCAAGTCCCATTGAGATGGACAGGCACCTGATGCCTTAAAGGCCCGAGAGAACTAACTTATGTATTGTGCTTATTGTACATGCAACTATGATAACTATAAAAATCTTTGATGAGTATAGGTCAAGTACCTTGATAAAAGACCAACATAGATAGGCCCAAAATAAATGTACATGCTAGGTCGTTGAAGCCATAATTACTAGAAATAAGACATAACCACGCTTTACTTTGACATTTGGTCTATAAAGCCTCTAGAAGATGGACACTTAGCTTATAACGGGACAGGACCCCATCATACCCCTTAACTAATATATAATCTCAAAAATATACTAGACACCCGGCAAAGCCTTAAAGTAACCTGGAGCTCGCCAAAGGTTGTTGAGTATCCTATGCTTATATTGCGAGATTTTATTAGGTTGAGTACCTGTACCTGTGGCATGAAAACAACATCCCCCAGGAGGGACGTCAGTACAAAAGAATGTACTGAATATGTAAGGCATAAAGTAACCATATGTAAAGTAAGAGCTCAACTGAAATCAGGTACAATTGCACAAATATTCTGTATAGATAAATAAGGATAAAAAACAACCTTTGATTATACTTGTGGAATCATATACCTTACATTCACCTCTGCTTATACTTGAGGAATCATGTACATTACATTCACCTTCGCTTATACTTGTGGGATCATGTACATTGCATTCTTTGGTTATACTTTGGGAATCATGTAATCATTTTTGGCTTTAAGTTTTCTCATCTTTTCTTTATAGACATTGTAGCATGTGACACAATGACCAGTTGATCAGTGGTAGGAGAGGATGACCCATGCTAGGCATTTTAACCCCTGGGATGCGGTCCTCATAAATGTACAAATTGGGATCGACCCATGCTAGGATTTTAGCCCCTGGGATGCCACCCATAATAATGTAGATTGGGATCGGCCCATGCTAGGTATTACCACCCCTGAGCTGCCACCCATAATTATATAGATTCACTTTACCTTGTCTCTTTAATATTTGAGATTGTTCTTTTGATGTTCATGACTCTTTTTATATTTAGGTCATATACTAGTGATGTAGACATGTGGATAAATTAATTGAGGCAGAAAACAATAATATAAGAAGAAAATGTAACTTTATTGTGCTACTTAGGAACTTATATGACTCGTGAACTTCATATGGGCACAAAGAACATATACATGTGATCCACGAAGGTGTGGCAACTAACTTACATGTAGTAAATGATTCATTAAGATGTACAGCAATTGAGCAAGTAATTCTTCTTACAAGATGCTTCATTTAAAACACCTTTGGACATTTCACATGAGGGCATACGATAGCTTAGCACTTAGTAGAGATTGTAACTTCTCAAATGTAGAGGCAAGGACTATATAAGATGATATGATAGATAAACAATTAGTATACGATATCAAATGAAAGAGTGCATAAACATCCAAACTAATGATGCCCGTGACATAACCCAAATAAGGGTTGTACATTCCACGTAAGGGGACATAAAATGAACAATGGACATAATATGCATCTGATATATAAAAACTTGTAACATGTATAATGTAGGATTTAATTAACTCAATGAACTTCATTTGACTTGGTGGATAACTCATGAAACTTAATGTTTAAAGTACCTTTGTCAACTAGTACTTGGAAGAATAAACAGACCAATATTAGATAATGAACACGTATAGAAGTAGTTTGACATATTTTGAGAACTTGGACTGTATAAGGAAGACCATTAGCTACATTGGAGATTGTACACCCTCACATTGTATCTTTTACCATGAGGATCTCTTAGAGATCTCAATTTGTTGGTACACAAAATATAGGACTTCATGCCAAAAGATATGAGTTCAAATAGCCTTACATACCTCAATTCCCAATTCATATAGCTTACGCAGTCTCAACCTGTCTTTTAACGTCATAATCGTCATCTACAACAGACAATAAATAAGGCTAATATTAGGAGCTTACAACCTAACTCGGGATATTTCAACTCATCAAAATAGTAGCCAGGCAGCCAGCCCATAATCCTTCTAATTGAGTGTGTCCTTACACACATTCTGTCCGTTATAGTTATTTACATGAAAAAAACCTTCCCATGAGGTTTGTCGGCATTGCACAGACTTCATAATATATATACATATATAACAATACCTGAGATGGGACGGGCATTGAGCTTACAAAGACTTTAGTCTAATGGTGCATCATCATAGCTTATAAATATGCCTTCTAACAGTTTTTCACAATAATTATCTAAGTACATCCATGACATCCCACAAATAAATCAATACGATAACAGTCCTCAACACCCCAAAATAACCAAATGACTTGAATTTATGGTTTTCAATCACCATCCCACGAGTTGCAATAAACAAGTCTAGAATTCTCAAATAAACTAATAATTAGATGTTGTGGCAGCGCCTTACCTTGGTGATCTTAATCTATTATTCTCCGTCAATTATTTTTGTAACCTTCTATTAATCTTTGGAAGAGAGGGGCAGAACCTTGGCTGGAAACACATATAGATTTCACTCCCCTTGAAGAGCTATCCAATATACTTGAAGCAATAGAGGAGAGAAGGTGATCTTGTGGTTGCTTTGGAGAAACAAGATGAAAAATACTTAGAACCTTAGTGGGAATATTGGGTGGCTGTTTCATCTTGAGAGAGAAAAAATATATGAACTTGAGAGCTTAAAATTTGGATAAGAGGAAAATGAGATATTTGTATCAGATTTTTTGGCCTTAATTGGTCCTCTTTTGCCACCTTTCTTGCACTTCATTTGCAGCCACCAAGTGTCTTTAATTTAGGCCACACATTTAAGTAGGTGATGCACATACTTTTCCATTAAAATTATTTCTTGTGAGCTTGGAAAGACTGGGCCTTGGACTGCCATTCTTTTTTTTTTTTCATTTTCCCCCTTTTCTTGGACAGATTGGGCCTCAAATTTATCACTTAATTTAGGCCTCCATATGGCCCATAAGTCAAAGCAGGTCATGCACCTACTTGGTCCATATACCTTAAGTAGCTTAATTTAGTCAAGCAATCAACTCACCTATTTTACACCATTTTCCATATCTTAGTTTCTTTACAACATCTTAACACTAATACACACTTGCCCACTTATGACTTTAATATCAAATATCACCTTTTACTAACTTGAGTTCAAATAGTTTTTTCACGTTCAATTAGTTGTATAAGTGTTGGAAGTTATGGGGTATTACATGAATGCTAGCTCATTATTTTGTAATAATTGTGTTGATCAACCTGTTTGTGAGTGTAGTTCACTAGTTGAGGGTTCTTGTAATGTGATTAAGAAACCTCAATTTGGTGGTACTAATGAAGATGTTGATCATTTGATTAGGAGTGACTCTTTGAACATGTCTTTTGTGGCTGATCCAATTTCTTTCTTTGCTCATAGAGACCTTGTGCTTGAAGATGCTTCGAATATGATATGTGTCTTTTTGAGGGTGAACTTGCATGTTCTAATTCTTCCCTAGTGGTTGATCATTCCCTCTTTAAGTACAATATCCTTTTTGAAGATGATGAAACCACTCCTAATGATATACCTAGTGGTGTGAATCTTGAGAGCACTATAGTTCTTGATAGCTATACTTGTTATAGTAACCCACTATGGTGTGAGGCTTTCACTCCCAAATATGGAAATCTCTTCTTGAAAAATGAGAGTACTCTTGTGGGGAAGGAAGGTGATGAGGAGGAAGAAGATGTTTATTTTCCCATTACCTCTTCTTCTTGGTGTGTTTCACTTCTTAATGGTATGACCAGTGCTTTTGAGCCTATTCGTATTCATACCCATGTAAACACCTCAGAGGAAATTGATTTGAGAGACACCTTTCTCTATTACTTGTTTACATATGATGATGCTCATGTTGTTGAGTGTATGTTGTTAGGAGGAACGAGTGACCACCTGATAAATGGAGGTGCACTTGATCCAAGTTCTTCGAAGACCTTTCCATTTGACCTCGATAGTGAGCTGAGTTGTGGAATTCATGTGGGAATGCCTGGTCAAAATGGAAGGCATAAGGTGGGAGACATTGTTGATTCCTTTACCTATACAAGAAAGCTCTTCTTGATGTTTTGCCATCCACTTGAAGAGCCTACATTGAGTGTGGGGAAGGATAGCTTCCTAGACCCCTTTTTTATTTCTTACCCTAAGCATGATCTTGTTGAATGTGTATGTCATGGGTGTAGGAGATATTTACATAGAGAAGGTAAAGTTTATACCTTCCTTTACTATCTCTTTGCATGTGATGAAATCCCTAGTTGGATTAAATGTGCATTGCATGTGGATCAGGAAGTCATTGTGGTCTACACTTGTTGGTATGATCCAGTTCTGTGGACATCCTATTATTTTGATCCCGGTGGATGCATGAAGGCATTTGAACAGGTGGGAGTATCATCTTTTGAGTGGTGTTCCCTTGTTGTTGAGAAGAATGACCATTGTCCTTGTTCTCCATTTGTGGGATTCATAGCCATGACCATAGAGGATATTTGGTTGTTCCTTTTTTTTCATTCTCCTCGGTTAATTATTTTAAGCGTTAACCTTTGTACTACCCCTCATGCTAAGAGGATAAGCTTCTTGCTCATCCTCAATCGTATCTACTTACAAGGTCTAGATTCGAGAACTCAATCTTATCTACTTGCATATAGTGATACTCATACTTTTGTGGGTAGCATATCTTATGTTAGTAGTGGTACCAATAAGGCAAGTGAGAGTCTCTTTGACTCTATGCTATGCATTCCTTTCCCATTTTACCCCGGTGTCGATTCTAAGTGTGCTGAGTGTAGTAATAACACCTTTTGTTATTCTAAAGATTCTTCTTTGGTGTTATTACTTGATCCAATGTTCTTGAATGAGGTATGTTTACCAAATTGGGTGGGGAATACTAATGTGCTTGAATCTACTCATGAATTGGGAATAATTACTTTCTTGAAGTTCTCTAGTGCATTGGATGGGGTCTTAATTTGGATCAACACTACTTGTGCCTTCCCACTTAGGTATGAGAGTGTTCCTGTAATATTTGACATAAGGGAGGCCTTGTGCTTGTTTGAATGTGGGACCAATGAGGGCTTACATATGAGGTTGTTTAAGTGTATTGGTTCCTACACACTACCCCTTTGTCAATGTTTCTCACTTAGCCAAGTATCTATTGCATTGATGGGTTAGAAACCCTTGGTTAATATATGTGATGCTTGGTTATATGCTAAATTTGTACATCCTTGGCATGGTGATGAAATTGTATTTGCTAACGCTAACCCTCATGCCATGAGGATCTTGTTCTTGTTTACTTCCCCTATGGTTTTGGAAGGTATGGATTCGGGGGCGAATCCTTTTCAAGAAGGGGAGATTGATATAAAATGGATTACATCAAGACTATCCATTCACGAACTTCAATGCTTTGATGGGGTGTTTACAAGGATGGAGGCTATTTGGCATGTATGGATGTGAAGGAGGGAGTTCAATGCTTTGAAGGAACTCCCAGTTAAGCAACACCATGCTTTGATGAAAGCTTGGAGCGTGGGAGGCCTAACGAAGCGAGGAGGAGCAAGTGAAGAATGTGCTCCATTCGGCGAGCTGAAGGTCACTTCAGTGACTCGCCAAGGCCCTTTGGCGAGGGTTCCCAAGATCGCCAACTGCCTAAGGATCTACAAAGGGGAAAACTGCTCACTAGGCGAGCTGAATTCAGACCATTGGCGCATCGCCAAGTGGATTGGGTGATGGTTGCCAGACCGCCCAAAGTTCCAGTAGCTTCTTAGCCAAGGCCAGGAGTAGAGCTCCTCGCCGAGTTCATTGGGCGCATCGCCGAGCCATTAGGTGAGCCCGACTTGGCTCGCCCATTGGCCCATTGGCCCATTTCGAGTCACGTTTGGGCCCATCAATGTAATAATGCCTAATAGTATAAATAGGCCTTTAGGGTTTCGTTTTAGACTTAGAGTGTGAGTGTTGAAAGCTTGGTAAGCTTTTGTTGAACATTGTTTAGAAACGAGGGTTGCTTGGGATATTGATTCCCTTGAGGTCTTTGTAAGAGTTAGGTGCTTTATTGTGGATTAATCGATTGAGGTCTTTAGGTTTAATATACCCTTAGGTTGCTTTAGATTTCCTTTTCTTGTGTCTATCTATTTATCCAGATTTGGTACTTGTTAGGATCTAGATTGAAGGTTATTGGATTTAATACATCCTTCAGTTGCCAATTGTTTCTTATCTTGTGTCTCTTCTTCTATCTTTATTTTGTTTCCGCATCGATTGTGATTCCCCTTATGAGAATCACATCATTTGGTATCAGAGCTAGTCTTAGATTCGTTCCTACGATTCTAGTCTTGGGTTGTTACGAAAAAAAATGTGTTAAAAACATTTTTGAAGAAATTCAGAAATGGGGCTTGTTGATTTGAGTCTTCTTTGGAGTTTCCTAGGTTAGATTAGTGTTCCCTAACCTATTTCGAGTCTAGGGATGAGATTTGAAAGGGTTTGGTTCACTTTTGAAGAAACCACCATTGGAGGTTGAAGAAGCTTTGAATAAAATGAAGTGGGTTTTAAGTGCTAAAAGGTATTGGGGTTTGTTCCCTATATCTAAGAGAACTTGTATCTCGAATTTCATAAAATTTTGAGCTAAAAATCTTCGGGGTTTATTTTTGGACCTTCTTAGTGTTCTTGAAGAATATTCAAACCTTCAAGTAAGGAATCTTCGAAAGAGAAAGTGTTTGATTCAAAAAGGAAGAAAGAGAAAGTTAAAAAGTGTTTTATAAAAAGAGAATTTACCTACAAGGGTAAAGACTAAGGGACAAAGGAAGGTGGGGGGAACCATAGCTGGTCCAATTTCGAAGCTGTAAAGTTGCAGGGAAGGGACATTGGGTGAGCCCCGACTTTGCTCGCCTAGTCCACTTGGTGCCTCGCCCTTTGGGCAGGTAGGTCGCTGAGTTGACCTTGTTTTGGAAGGTGCCACTGGAAATTTCAGCAAGATAAGCCCTGGTCGGCGAATCACTCGGTGCATCGCCGAACTTCCACCCATTTCGCCAGTTTGCCTTGTCCGATTGTCAAGGTTGGCTAGCCTATCCTCAAGTTGGTGAGCTGAACTTCACGTTAGGCGAAGAAAATAGTGCACTTGGTGATCGGAAGCTCAACCTATGACCCTTTCTTCTCAGGTCCTAATTCTAGTTTCTTTTCTTTTGATTCTAGTTCGTTGTCAAGAATCTTAAACTGATTTTCAACTCGTAACTACTCTACTTGTCGACTATTAGTTCTTGAATTCACTTCTTTGTTAGTGCCTTTATTTTTGTGCTTTTATTCATTTTTACTTCGTAGTTAACTTCTTGACTCAAGTCCGTTTCATTTAATTGAGTCGTCCGTTATTCTTTGGAAAAAAATCCACTTCGGCCAAGAGTAGAAGAAATTGAGACCTTGTGATCAACCGAGTATAAACAATCTTCAACATTAGCCGAACCAATTTGAGTGGCAATCAAAGGTGTGCAAACACAAGTGATTGTGAGTTAATTTAACTAATGCTAATGTTGTGTGCTATTTTTATTGAGTTGTCTTAATTTTTAGGTACCATGGCCACCGAAACTGAGACCCTCCCACTTAAGGGGAGGGTTACTTGGGAATCCATAATAGAGGCCGTTGCTGACGTGCGTTGGAGAATGGCAAACTTAAAAGAGCGAATGGCCTCTGTGGAGGATAGGCTGGGAATGGGGGAGAGGTCAAGTATCCCTTCGAATAAGGTGCCACGATCTCAACCTAACCCTTTATCCCTCCCTTTGTAAGGATTCTTATGTAGGTACAAGCGTAATGAAGGGAGGAACACGAGTTCCAAACCAAAAGGTTACAACTAAAGGTGTGACAGACGCCTTTGTAGGATGTTCCAACATCCAAGGTAAAGAAGATCCTTCTTCAAGGTACAATAGCTAATCTTAACACTTTTACCATTTCAAATGAACAAAGTGTGAATGTTGGCTTGTCTTTATGTGAGCCTATTGATTCTTTACCTTATATTGATAATGTGCTTGTTGAGAATGTGGATACACTAGTTGATTCTATTGATGACTGAATTGATTCTTCTAGTAAGATTGATTTGTGTCCACCTAGTGTTGACACCTATGCTTTGAATGCTAGCTCATTATTTTGTAATAATTGTGTTGATCAACCTGTTAGTGAGTGTAGTTCACTAGTTGAGGGTTCTTGTAATGTGATTAAGAAACCTCAATTTGGTGGTACTAATGAAGATGTTGATCATTTGATTAGGAGTGAC
>JAJONQ010071238.1:0-11665 GCA_036250385.1 Solanum microdontum
TAAATAGCGGGAAAAAAAGAAAGATAGAAGAAGAGATACAAGATAAGAAATAATTGGCAACTAAAGGATGTATTAAATCCAATAACCTCCAATCTAGATCCTAACAAGTACCAAATCCGGATAAATATATAGACACAAAAAGAGGAAACAAAGAGCAACCTAAGGGTATATTAAGCCCAAAGACCTCACCTCGTTAATCCGTCAAGAAGCACCTAACTCTTACGAAGACCTTGAGCGAATCAATATCCCAAGCAACCCTCATTTCTAAACAAGGTTCAACAAAAGCTTACCATTCTTTCAACACTCACACAAGGAGTTTAGGTTTACAACCACAATATTCAAAATCAATCTAACCCTGAAATAAAACCCTAAAGGCCTATTTATAGTTTTAGGAATTATTACATAGATGGGCCTAAAAGTGACCCAAAATGGCCAATGGGCGAGCTCAGTTGGGCTCGCCCAATCCTCATGGCGAGTCGTCGATCAGTTGTGGATCTGAGCTTCACCTTGCCTCTGTTCCTTGATGGCTACTGTAACTTTTGGCGGTCTTGGGGTCCATTGGGAGTTGCGCCAAATGCTCTCCATGCTCGCTGAATGAGTAACCTGGTTTTGTGTTTCCTTGGGCCATTAGGCGATCTGGTGGTTATCGCCCAATCCATTTGGTGATGCGCCAAGTGGACATGCTCGCCAAAAGTGATATTTTTGGCAACTGTCTTTCCTCCATGCTCCAAGCTATCATCCACACAGGGTGCTGCTCAGCTGGGAGCTCCTCCAAAGAGCATTTCTCAAGCCCACGAACCTCCATTCTTGAGAACGATCCATCAATACGTTGATGTTCGTGAATGGATGATTTGGAGGCAATCCATATTGTATCATTGGAAGCTCTATTTTCATTTCCTTAGTATTTGACTTAAATGCCTTAGTTATTGCTTAGTTATTTGGTTTGGGTTGTAGTAGTGGTTCTCCCACCGAAGGGTTAGTGTGGGTACCAATCATGACGATCTGGGTTATGACACAAACAAGTTCGAAAGGTTCTCAAAGTTCTTCCCAAGTATTGGGAAAGCAAAGTGAATGCAATCACTGAGGCTAGGGACCTAAAAGTCCTTACCATAGATGAACTTATCGGAAACTTGTACACCTACGAGCTGAATAGGCAACAGGGTCCATCGGTGAAGGAGGGAAAAAGGGAGAAATTTGTTGCACTAAAAATGGCTCAAGGTTAGATTCTATTTATTTTTGGAGCAGCAGGGATGATACAGAATCAAGAGGAGATACACCACCGATTATCAAAATGATATACTATCTAAAGGATGATTCGAGTAGATATGCAGAAGTTACTAACTTTGGCGCCTGTGTCTAGAAGGAAATCTACAATGAGCGCCTTGTCTATCCCCTTTCACAAAACCAACAAGGATTAATCAACAATCAAGGTTGCATATGCTCAAATGAATGACAATTGTGTAAGTAATGATTTGTAAGTTCAATTCATCTTTTATTAACTATAGAAAAATACATTGCGTGTTTAAGGGACATGTTCTCTGTTCTTTTGTTTTTTTCATATTCTATGAAGCAACTTCTAGCAAAAATATTTTAAAGGAAATGTGTCATACCTGTAGTGTGAGGGACATGAAAATCATGGCAGGTGAACACACCAATAAAGACTAGCCTTTGCTGGGATTATTGTTTGGCATATATTGTCTTCATTGTTGGAATCATGGAATAAGAGTCATTGTCTGGTATAGTATCTAACTATAGTGATTTTCCTTATTTCTAATTGTTTGGTATTTTTCTCGTCGCTATCTTTTCACCAGTTTAGTTATTTAGCCTTTCAAATGCTGAAAGTTTTTTCAGTTTAGCAGCAACATTGACATCTATGAAATTGGTTAAAGGAAAAAGCAAATAAGGACATATTGAGATGCTATGAAATACGATCATGTGAACAGAGTGGGCTAAATAGGGGATTCTTGGAGAAGTAGCTTTGCTATGACATTAATAAGGTCCTCTCTACTCTAGAGTACATGAAAGTAAATTTTTGTCATCTGTTATTTCAAACAAAAAAGTTCCTACTAGAATTTGTTGTTATCGTGCTCCTTAATAGAGTGGAAAAATATTATCTAAGTTGAAATTCTTAAAGAATTCTATTACATTCTGGTTGATCTTCAAAATATTGAAACTTCACAAAGAACCAGGTGCAATGGTTATGTATCACCGAGTGAGATAAAAACCCATGTCTTATGTCGTTTCAAATGAAGCTCTATTTAACTCAATGATCAAGTCAATGTAGCAAGGAAAATAAGATAAATAAAAACTACTAATACATGCAAAAACAATGCTATTAATCTCACTCTTCATAAAAAAAATGTCATTAGTTTGACAAATAACATGTAGTATTTACTAATGCTTTTATTTTAGACTAGTTTATTTTTTATTGATATATAAACAATCACAACATAACTCATAATTGAAGTATTTGTAATCTTAAAGAACAATAATTTCTAAGGGTAAATGGGAAAGATTATTAATTTTTGTCTTGAACTTCTAAACCAATTCATTTTACTTGCCATGCTTTTTTCTATTCCCCTTAAAAAAGCATGAACTAAAAAGGTAACTTGACTAAAATATCCTTATTTTGATCTCATTTAATATTACTACTATTTTTCTCACTACGTTAATCTCTCTCCACAATACTTTAAGTGTGTTTGCTAAAAGACTGGATGGTAAAAAATATACTTAAAATTTTCTGATTTTTTTAGTTCCCAAATGAGTAATTAATTCTAGTGGTAAACTATGAAAAAGTAATCATCTTTTCTTGATATGTTAAAAGTAACAAGCAAAACTAAAAATCTATTTTTCAAATAGTGGACAAGTAAAAGTGAACGAAGAGAGAATTTTTTTAAAAATCGCAAGAGATAATTTAAGATTGAGTGAGAATTATTGGTGGATTAAATCTGTAACAATCCACAGTAGATTTAGTACAATTTGGGGGAAATTCATTTAACGGGTAAAACGTGTAGGAAACCTAAGAATCTCCCACAATTACAAAGCAAGACAATCAAACCTTCTTCTCAAAAAGCTAAAACAATTCAGCAACCAAAACGGTGTCGGAGGGAAATGAAAATACCCATCTAACCCGGAGCAAACCCATTAACCACCATTATCATGTTACATGTCAAATAAACGTGAGACTTTGCTTATTTCTGGAGCACCTAGAGTGATACAGAATCAAGAGGATACATCATCTGTTATCAAAAAGATATGCGATGATCCGATTAGATATGGAGAGGTTACTAACTTTGGTGCCTGTTTGTCGAATGAAATCTACATTGAAAGCCTTGTCTGTCCACTTTCACAAAACCAACAAGAATTAACTAACAATGAAGGCTGCAGATGCTCAGATGAATTACAATTGTGTAACTAATGATTTGTAAGTTTCCACTTTATATATGTCTTGCAGGTGCAGTTCAATTCTTCATCTATTGTAAAAATATAGAAAAATGCATTGCATGTTTAAGGTTCTTTTGGATACAGCCTCTACCTTCTCAAAGGTAAGGGTAAAGTCTACATACACACAGCCTCTACCCACTTGTGAGAATACATTGTGTTTGTTGTTGTTGTTGTTCCTACATGGCATGTTCAAGGTACATTGTCACACCAGATCTTCTTCATATCTTCTCTACTCCTTTTTCGCTTTGCATATTCTATGAAACGACTTTTCTTAGAACATTTATTTGGTTGTAGAATTTGGTGTCTTCAAAACTCAAAAAAATTTAATAAAGTTGGAAATTGATTATATTTTCAAGCTGCATTTTAAGGGAATGAGACATATCTTTAGTGTGAGTGACATGAAACTATGCATTGCCCTTGCCGGGATTATTGTTTTATGTAGGATCTTCATTACTAGTGCTCTTTAAAATACAGTTACTATGGTAAAGGAATCATGGAATAAGAGTCTTTGTCTAGTATAGTATCTAACTTCAGTGGTTTTCTTTGTTGCTAACAGCTTACTATCTTTTGTTAATTTTATTTATTTGGTCTGTCAAACGCCAATAGTTCTTTCAGTTTAGCAGTAACTCGAATCTGCAAACTTGGTTTGATAGAAAAAGCAATTGAGGAAATATTTAGAGCTATGAATTATGGTCATGAGACTAGTGTGGGAGGTTATGTACCAGTATTTGAATGACAGTGGAAATGTATATCTCTGTTAGTTCTAACAAAAAGGTTCCTACTATAATTTGTTCTTATCTTGTTCCTTAGTAGAGTGGTCAATTGTATTTATCACCAAGTAGGATGAAAAGCCTCGTCTTATGTCATTTCAAGTGAAACTTTTCTTCGTTATATGTTGCCTACTCTTAGTTTTTTACATCATATGACATGTATTCCTTCACCCTATTGCTTTTGGTTTAGGTTGTATGGGACCTTTGTGTGCTGGATGATGATTTTCATCAGTGCTTTTGTGTCTACCTTATCTTCCTTCCTACCAGGTTATAAACTTATCAATCTCTTTTCTAACAAGGTCCTTGAATATGTTCCCTACAGAGTGTATTATGTTAGCGAAGTCCTTAAACTATATTCAATGTGTTGTGTTGAGTGTACGGACTATTCTGTTGAGTGAGGGGCACTTGTTTTATGAAAGATATGTGATGAGTAATGGTGCAAATGAAGTTGCATGCGTTGGTTGCAAAAAGTTGTCAAGTCAATTACATGAGTTGTATGATGTATGAAAGTGGGCCCCGCCTATTTTGAGTGAAAACATGCTTGTTTTAACTGATTACAAATCTTTGAAAGGAAGTGGCGGATGCACAAATACCATAGTATAGACTGTAGGTCTAGGATTAGTTAGTAAGTTGTTCGAGGATGAACAAGGCTCTAAGTGTGGGGTAGTGATCTTAGGCATATTTTCCGTTTGAAGGTATAGTTTACAAGGATGTAGTTTAGGTTGTGAATATAATGTAGGGATGTTTCTGGCCAAAAACTCGAAGAATTACATATGTATGAAGGCAGACAGACATACATAAATAAAGTTCCCTTTAACATTTCATTGTATTTTGATTATTACCGATTCACTCCAAAAAAGCATATTTTCCCCCACACAAATTCAAACTAAAGAGACAAGTAACAAAGTATCAATATCTGCATTTGTTGGTTCATAAATCATATTCAGTTGATCGACAACTTCTTTCAGTTCCTTTGTGATTAATAACGTTTCATAGACACTACTTCCAATTCTAAGTGTCAACGATCGTAAATCAGTATAAAACCTAACTAAATGAGTTGGGGTCAAATCCCATAGGCAGCGTTACGTGTTTAGATTGGATTGGGAAGTATAAATGTGGTCAAATCAGTTAGAGGAATAAAAATCAGATAAAAGTTGTCACAAAAACTAGGAATTAACAATAATGAGACGGATTCTTGGGATATGATCAATTATAGGCAAATGTAGACATATGGGTAATTGCAACTATTAGAAAATAGCTAGATATTAGTGAGTAGACTAGACTATAATGGAGGTAATTTTCTCTCGAACAATTACCCTGAATCAGGTGAATTCTTTCAAACATCAACACACAATACAATTAAGATCAGCCCACACCTTAATCCATTCACTCTCTCGAGCTGAATATGTGGGATAGGGTTTAAGATTCACTCTCTCTAGCTAAACCCAGGTCAACCCAATACCCATAAATCATTAATCAACAAATTTAGTTCTAAAACCTCTCTCTTGAGCAAGCCAAGAACAAAACACAGAACTACATTTGCAACTACAATTCTTAAATTAAATCACAATTAATAATTAAACTCACTTTTAAATAGCATTTAAAGTAACAATTAGCAATACCATAAACTAAATCAGTCATAATCACATGATCACACCCCAAGAACTAAGGTTTTAGCTAGGCATTATAAAAGGTAAAAACAATTACCAAATTGATTATCCAGGATAAGAGTTATTTCGTCCTTAAAATTCTCCAATTTGATGAATCTCAAAGACCCACTTCTAATTTGTCAAAAGTGAATTTTCTTCAATCCTTCAAAGCTAAGGAAGAACTCTAGAGAGAAATGTTCTAAGAGTTCTGATAGAAAAATAATAATAAAAATTATATCCCAAATTACTTGATTCATTGCTAAACTAAATGTTCAAAATCCTATTTATAATTCCCAAAAATATGCTGCGAAAGCCCATTTAGCGAAGTAAGTGGAGCTCGCCTAACTACTTGGCGAGCCTCCCTTTGATCTCTTCCATCACCTTTTTGCCTTGTCATTCAGCATCATTGGGTTCTGTAACTTTAGGCGAACTATCACAGTATCACAAAATTACTCGGTGATTCCTCGACTGCTTCTTCTTTTCACCGATTTGGTTTCTTCCCTCAAGGCTTGCACACTAGAACTTTAGGCGGTGGAACTGGCCTTTCGAAGAGTCACCAAACTCTCTTGGCGATCACCAGGATTTCCCTTCTTCAATTCTTCTGTTTGTTTTGTTCATTTTTGCATGTTAGTGTCCTTGCTTTGTTCCTCAATCCATGTACCGAAAAATCAAGGATTTTTCATCAGTTTAAGGAACAAATTAAGCATTTGAGGACACTAAATCTATATAAACAAAGCTTTAAATTAGTCCAAATATTGGACTCATCAACACCCCCAACTTAAACTTTTGCTTGTCCTCAAGTAAAACTCAAGTTCAACATTTGAAAACGGATGTCTCAAGCAGTGCTACATAAGACTCAGTCATCAATGCACATGACAAGACTCAACTTACTTATGCAAGAATCAATTGTGCACTCAAAGATTCAAGTTATGACTCACTTTTACCAAAGATGCTCAAACTCACAATACTCGCCTCAAATCCAAGTTCAAGCTCAACAAAGGTACTCAAATTTCCTCACAACAAAGATGATTCCATACTCACACACAATTTCTCAACAATTTCTAGTTCTGGAATCACATACAACTCTCACACTCACAAAGATGAACACACGCATGACTTCACCCATAGGTTTGCCCTTATTTTTCAATCAACATTCATTTCAGCTCACTCAAGATCAAAAAGGTCTTTTCAAGGCTTGTAACAGGGATGAGTGTAAAGGTATGGTCATTTAGGCTTAGTGGTTGCTACCCTCTTTAAATTTGGTCTGAACAACACTTTTCTTCCTTTTCTTCAGTATTTTAATCATGCTCAAATTCACCCCATTATTCAACTTTCAATGGACTACGGAACACCCCATTTCCTTTTGCAACTTTCACAACTTTATTTCACAATTTTTTCATTCCTTTTCTGTTGCTTTCTTATTTTCTTTCTCTCTTTTTTATATGGAGGGATTCCATCTTTTTCAAGATCATGGGTCAAGGGGGAATTCTTCACACTTCTTGGTTTACCTTCACTTTTCACGACACCCCCAACTTAGGCTTTTGTCCTCAGTTAGTTATTCAAATAAACCACACTTCATGAGATTTATGGGTGAATGGATAAAGAGGGGTCACAATTGTTCATGTTTCTTCCAAGAAAAGGATAAAACTCAAAGGGGTTCAAGTATGGTTCACACAACTCACAAGGTTGGCCACAACAAGAGGTATATTGTCAAATTATTTCACTCATCTAAATTGTTGCCTAAGATCATTTCAAGAGCTTACATCACTTAGTCAACCGGACCAACGGGGCAAATTCTAGGTGTCACAACACACAATATTCAAGGTAAGCTTATCACACAAGGCCTAGGCACCAATATCAAACGAGATTCATTCGATAACTAGCTAGTCACAATGAGATGCAAAAAGTTTACACATTGTCTATGCAACTTCATTTGGCCTCATCGTAGTAGCGCATTCATTTTCTTCGATTAAGAGCACTATTCAAGTCATCGGTATTGATCATAACCGATACTCAAATTTGCACAAGAGCAACCACATTCACACAAAATAGGAGGTGGTAAAAAATTTCAAATGGGTCAAAGCCATTTTCATTCAAAACAAGGAGCCGCAAGCTCAAATATTCACAAGATAGAATCAACACACGATTTAAAACACAAAAACCCAAATATATATATATACATACATAAAATGTAATCAAAAGAGGTAGGTATGAAAATACCTCACCCCACCCACAAAGAAAAGCAGTTGTCCTAAAATGCAACTAAAATAGAAAAATCATTAAAGCAATAGAGATGGAGGGAAAAAATAGTCGTGTCTACTCAATTGCTCCATCTGTCGGGGAATCAGTGCCTGGTGTAATAATGTGGTCATGGGCATCAGTGCTTGATGTAATAGCAACATTGCCTCCACTACAGCCTGGCAGGGACGTATCTGCGAATGAAATCTGCACGGCTAGATGCACCATAGCCTCCTCAACCTCTGTCACGCCCTCATATGTGGTCTCATCTTAGAGACCGAGTTGCTCCTCATCAGCTCGAACCTCATCTGCGGTGGTGATCGGAGGCACATCAGAATCAACTGGCATATCAAGGATCTCCACGATCCCAAAAATCATTAATATATCTGTGGATTTCAGCAGGTCCACATCATTTGTCAACTCTGCAATTGAGGCCTTTAGGGCGGTCACCTAACTAGCAGCTCCCTGATCTTTCTCACACACCTCTATCCTTGCTGCAAGGACATCAATGGACTCTCTGAAAGGTGTCATAATAGCAATGAGAGCTCTCTCAATCATCCCAGGGACTATAGCCTCTATCCTGGATGCACGCTTATCAGCTGCATGGGCTAGATGTCCCATCCATAGTATCGTAGCCTGGATGAGTGGAGGTCGAAAGACAACAACAATAGCAACAGACCTAGGAGGCAAGGGTGTTGTAGAAAACTCGGAGTCATAGAAGGGGCAAAGCTAGAGATACCTGAAGGCCTAGAGGGTGGAATAGGCAATACTGTCTCTGCAGGTAAGGTCTCAATGTCCACAACTGGGGATGAGTCCATTGAGGCTGCCTTCTTCTTCTCAGCCTTATCCTTTAGGTACTCGGCCTCAATGCACCGGATATCGCTAGAGGAGTTGGGATTCACCTACACGTCTATTTTCTCATCTCGGGGAACTCGGGCTCGCCTGCATAACTTGGTGATCAACACCGGGAATAAGAGCGATGTCTGGCGCTGCCTAGCCCTTATGTCCATCTCATGTCTAATGATCATGCCTAAATTCAGCTTCTTCTCATCAATGATGGAACCAAGACAGGTCGCCTTCGTGTGGAGGAGGATAGACTCATTCTAGGACGACAATATTGTGGTACTAATGAAGCCTAACTAGTACCTCGCTACTACATTTAGATCTTTCTTCTCTATGGGCACTCTAGACTTGATCCACCTAGGACTACCATCAGATAAAAGAGGTGCTAACCAGCTTTTCATAGTCTCTAATGATTTTTTTCTTATCATGTATTGGTAGTCATCTCAATGTTGTTGGTGCACTCCAATACTGCATCGATATCATCATTGTCACATTTCACTTTCATGCCCCTAACGACCACTTAATCTACTAGCTTGAAGGCAGCAACCTTCCTCTTCCCTTGCAGGAGGTGCTGGAAGCACAACTTGGTCTGGAACAGGAGGAGTAGTGGCCTAGGGTAGCTAGATCCTAGACGGATCATTCAACCTCTTAGAGCGTATTTCAGCTCTCGGGTGGCTCAGAAATGTCAGCCTGAGAGTCTTGGTGCTCTCCCTCACTCTTAGAGGTGGTGAGGCAAGTAGAGTAAACCCCCTCGCTATCAGAGCTGACCTCCGGTGATTCAGCAGTTGGCGCCTTGCCCTTTCCTTTACCTTCCCACCTGTGGTAGGAAGTTTTGTTGCTTCTGATTTGGATTCAGCGGCATCCTCATTGATAGTGATTCTCTTTGCCTGCATGTCTCGTCCTACTAATTTTGGTCTAGCCATATCTGCAAAACACACTAGAAAGAGTTAGAAATAATCCAAGAACAATACATCGCACAAGTTGCAGAAAAAATTGCCAAACCGATCGGCAAGTCACCGAGTCACTTTAGCGAGCCTGGCCGGGCTCACCGACAGGATTGGCCTGAAATTTTTTCAGAAAAATGGCCGATCGACGATGTTCAGGTCCCTTCGGTGAATCGCCGACCTTACTGGGCGAGTTCAGACAGCCCACCAAAATTAATAGCGTGTTTTAGGGATTAGGGGCACAGAAAGGGCGATCTAGGGAGACTTTCGATGAGTCGCCGAGTGAACTCGGCAAGCTCAGGCTCTCCGCGAAAAGTTACAGACTCTATTCTAGAGAAAACACAAAATTGAAGGCAATCAAGGGGGATGTTGGCGAACCACCGAATGATTTGGCGAGCTTGACCCAGTTCATCGAATAACCCAACGTGCCCAATTTCAACCCCGTTGCCCAAATTCAAGCCTGCAACCCCCGAAAACAAAATCATACCACTCATTTATGCAACTAAGCCCAGATCCATTCGTCCCATGCCACCGGGGTACTCAGATTTTCCCGGTTATGCCAAAATTGGCCATTTGATGATGTTTGCCCTGAAAAATGACGTCAAACGCTCAATCATTTGGCAAAGTATATCATTTAGCACAATTGGGGTTACTCAGATCTCACCCGACTAAACCTAAAAAACAATTTATCGCAACCCAACAATTTATGATTAATTTTAAAGCACGAAACTCAGGAAATCAACCATTGAAGCATTTAAGCATAATTACGAAACTACGATAGGCAAACTAGCACAACACTACGATTTCAGTACAGGCCCAGCACACAACAACAAGATTTAAACAAGTGCATTCAAGTTCAACCACTATTCAAGAGTTTGAGGTTCAGAAAACCAACCTTTAAGCCGAAATAATAGTTGGAAACGCTAGGTGGCAATGTAATCCAACTACGAGCACAAGATTAAAAGCAAAAAGCGATAAAAATCAGAAAATATGAAAACTATAGAGTGTGGGTGCAAGTGTACGAGGCTAAAAATTATGGAATATGAAAGATTTCGAAAGTTTAAACCGTTTGACCTTTTATAACCTTTCAGTTCGCAGCCCTTTCAGCTGTATTAGTCATCATAGCCGAACCACTCGGCGATGTGCCGAGTGGTGACTTACCTCGCTGAGTTTTACTAGACCACCAGTCAACTTGGGGGTCTAAACGACGGACAAAGTTGGACTCGCCGACCTGTTCGGCGAGTTGCCGACTCGTCCATAGGCCTGCCGAGTTTTACAGACTCCCACCTGCTATTTTTTTAAGTCCAATGATGGTCCAAGTCTGGCTCGCTGACCTTTTTGATGAGTCACCGACAGGACACTTGGCTCGCCAACCTGCATTTCTCAAACACAATCTACTTTTTAACCTACACATTCAACACTCGTTATTCCAAAAACAAACACAAAGAATTAAAAACATGGGTTGCCTCCCAAAAGGTGCCTTCGTTAACGTTGTGGCATGATGCAAGTACCCTTTCAAGCATCATTTTTGGGGTTCACCATTGTATCACTTGGCAACCCTCTTGTTGTCTTGGGTTAAGATGATACGAAATATGACCCATTTGGGTATCCAGTAGCTTAATAGATATGGAATGAGAAACAATCATCTGGTTTTTAATTAAGACATTCTCTTTTATATCTTTCAACACTCTGTTATGTTCTTTGACTTTGTTGAGAATGCATGAGAGTATCTCTTCTATCTGTCCACCATCAAAGTCCTTGGGCTTTTTACGCTCAT
>JAJONQ010071240.1:0-10200 GCA_036250385.1 Solanum microdontum
TCTAAGTATGGGAGAGGTGTTTTGGGAAATGTTTTAGAGATGGGAATTGAACTAATGGTATATAGGAAATAACATATGCCCTTTGGAAAAAATGGTCCAACACTTAGAAAAAAAAATGAGGCGGGTGAACAGTAAAAACGCTCACTAGAAATTGCATTTTCTGCCAGACAGATTTTACGAAAATGGGCATAACTTCTTCGTCCAAACTCCGAATGAGGTCAAACGAAGTGCGTTAGGTAGCTAACTCACAGGGCTTTCCATGGATATATTATAGGCCATCCAATTATTTGTGTGCTAGGAGATATGACCCTCCAAAGTAGACCCTCGAAAAAAGCTTTACTTGGAAATTTCGGATTTTGATACGGTTGCTCTAAAATTTGGGTTAGACCCATTTCCCACTCAATTTGACCCCCTAAACAAGAATATGAAGTCATATTTTCGAAAAACGAAATGGATTTTTTTATATAGCTAAACAAGTTTCCGGTAACTTCCGAAGCACATTTTTAAGAACTTTTTGGGTCATTTCACCAACCTTCCAAATCTTGCCCGCATCCCACGAAAATAATATTTAAACTATTGTTTTATGCAATTCAACTAAGAACCATAAGACCCAAGCCCACAGGGTACTCAGACATCCCCTGATTTGGCCAAAATTGGCTAATCGACGTCTTTTGCCCTTAAGAAAGACATCAACCACTTTATTATTGGGCAAAATTCGACAATTACCACAATTCGGGATTACTCAGACTTCACCCCACTAGACCCACCAACAAATTCAATACAACCAAATTTTTTTAACAATCATAGGCACATGAATTTACTATCTAAAGCCAATTAATCATGATTTCAACTAACTTCTGGCAAACAAACCACCATATGATAAACAAAGAAATAATAAATGCACATAACACCCACAAAATGATCATGCATTCGATTCAACAAATATTTATAGCGGGGTTTGCAAAACCAACCTTAGATGCCAAAAGGTTGTAAAGCAAGGCAAGCAAAGACATCCGAAAGTCCGCCCAGAGCAAATGATCTCAACTAAAAGTAGGAACAATAATATGAGAACAAAAATACAAGAGATTGAAAGAGTTCAGAAGTTGAAAAGTATGAAATGAGGGAGATTTTGGGTTTTAAAAAGGTTTGGACTTTTAAGACACTTCAGTTCGCGCGCCAGTCGGTGACCATGACTTACGTCGCCGACCTACTCGACAGTGCGCCGAGTGGTGCTTTAGTCTGTCAAGTTTTACAGAACCTCCAAAAAAAATGTGGTTGAGATGGCGGTCCAAGTCGGGCTCGTCGACCGGACCTTTGGCTCGCCTAATAATCCTTTCCCCAAAATTTCAAATTTTCAAACTACATAATCAACACCTGTTATTCAATAGCAATAGTAAAACCATCAAAAACTTGAATTGCCTCCCAAGAAGCTTCTTATTTAACGTCGTGGCACAACGAATATACCCATTCAAGCTTCATTTTTAGGGTTGGCCACTATGTCACTCGACAACCCTTCTTTTGGTCTTGGATTCAAATGAGTCAAGATTTGACCCATTTGTGTCTCCAGCAACTTTATGAACATCGAGTGAAAAATCAATGTCGGATTTAGAGTGGAAACGTCGTCTTTTATTTCCTTTAAGACTCTGTCCGACCCTTTAACTTTGGTGAGAATCCGTGAAAGCATATCTTCCGTACGGAAGCTCTACGCCTCTTTGATCTTTTGGCTTTTGACACTCATGGGGAGGAAAGATCTCTCTTAGTCCCCATCTCTCTCTTTCTAATTGCTTCCATAATCACTCAATTCCTGCTCATGGTCTCTTCAACCGTCATCGTGATCTCTATTCCAACCTTGATTCCCACTAGGCATTGGATAGCTCGGACGGAAAGCTCCACTTTGATTTGCAAGGAAACTCACTTCCTCATTGTATAAAGCATCAAAATGTGCATCATCGGGATTCACCCCGCTAACACCAACAGCATTCACCGCTCTAGTACTACTACCCATTACATTCTTTGGCAAAAGATCCAATTCGTTCATCATCTTAGCCATATTTTGGTCACGCTCTTGGTAATTTTTGATTTGTTCCTTCGTCATCTTAAATGTCAAAGGAGATACCTGATCCTCTCTTGTGTACCAAGCCTGATTGATCTTGGTCATGCAATCAAGCAAAGCAGATGCAATCTCAAAGGGCTGTTGCATGATACCTTCATGGACAAGTTGATCAGCCATACCTTTGTTAGTCGAGTCTAAGCTTCGATAGATGTGTTGTAGCAAGACATCATTAGAAAGTCCATGAGTTGGACATTGGAGCAACAGCTTGTGGAAACATAGCCAGGTCTCATGAATTGGCTCATCATCCAAGCGTTTCAAACCTTGGATATTGTCCCTTAATGACATCCTCTTTGATGGAGGAAAGAATCTTACAAAGAACGCCTCAGTAAGTTCATCCCAAGTGGTGATTGAGTCCCTCGGGAGATCGACTAACCACTTGGCAGCTTCTCCCATCAGTGAGAATGGGGACAACCAGAGTCGAACTGACTCTTGGGATATATTATTGAACAAGAAGGGACCACAAATGTCCATGAAATTCCTAATATGGTAATGGAGGCCCTCATGCGCCAAGACACCAAATAATCCTTTCATTTGCAAGAGTACAAACATTGTTCTTGTAACGTACACTGCATTCCCCACGACCTGAGGCAACCGAATAGCACCTACACCACCCAAATGTATATCATTCACATTGGCCTTCTTCACATCATTTAAGTTGTCAATATCATAATTTTGGCCCAACTGGTTGGCATTCCTTCCGTTGACACTCATTTTGGCACCTGCTCAAAGGAAACAAACAACAACAAACAGTAAATTGGTTCAACTATAACTCAATAAAATCACAAACCAGCTTGAATAAGAGAATTTAATAACACCACTCCCCGGCAACGACGCCATTTTTGATAAACACTCAACTACACCTCATCCAATACTAGGTGTAGGCTATAAAAATTTAGTATATAATCAAACGAAGAGTTGGGGTCAAACCCAAATGGAGCAGTACAATATCAAATTCAATTAAGAAGTAAACCTTAGTTGGTTATAGAAGTAGACATTGTTGAAATCAGACAAACTAAGTTAAAGGTTTGAAAATGAATATCAGATAGGGGGTTTAAAAGTGTCAAGTATCAACTTCAACAAATACGACAATAAGGGAGATAATCAAGTAGATAGAGATTATTGGGGATTTGATCGATTATAGGCTAAATTTTCTATATGGGTAATTGAAATTGACTAACAAGTGCTAAATCTCAGTAGGTATGCTAGACTATAGATGTAATGGCTTTCTCTCAAGCAACTACTACTCTTCAAGTGAGTTCTCTCGAACCTCAACAAGCAAGACAATATAATCAGCCCAATACCTCAAATTATTGATTCTCTCAAGCTAGATAGATAATATCAAAATAAGATTTACTCTCTCGAGCTGAACCCACAACAACCCAATCACTACAATCGTTAATCGATAACTATGGTTCTAAAACCTCTCTCTTGAGCTAGCCTAAAACACAAAGCGAGAACTGTATTTGCGACTACAACTCATAAATCAATACATAACTATCAATTAAACACACTTTAAAACAACATTTAGATTAGTAAACAACAATACCCATAAGTTAATTAGACAAATAATCACATGATCACACCCCAAGAGTTGGGGTTTTAGCTGCACGTCATAAAAAGGAAGAAATCAATACCAATTATGTTCTCCATAATCTGGGTATTGCAATCCAAGTCTTTCACAATGATCCAAAATACTCAAAATCAAAAACCTACTTTGAAATCTGCTAGAAAACTCCAAAACAAAGTAAAACCAAGTCTCAAGCAAAAACTCCAAGTTCTACAATGGGGAAAATGTCTCAATGGCCAAAGATTCCTTTCTGTCTTTTAAAATTCAATCTATACTTTCTTAGGTTTTGACCCTTAGGTCCACTAGGCGAGATAAGTTGAGCATCACTAACCAAGTTGACGATGCATCAATCGCTCCCATCCATCACCAGTTATCCTTGACTCTTTAACCATAGGGTTCTGTTACTTTACGAGATCAAATCTTGTATCTCCGAGCCGTTCGGCAATTCGCCGAAGGTTCAAATTCATCACCAACTTGGGTTTTTCCAAGGCTGGCAATCTGGAACTTTAGGCGAGCTGAAGTGCCATTCGGCTAGTCACCGAGAGGTTTTGGCGATGCTCATATGTTGCTATCTTCAGCCTTTTCTCATCTTTTTAGCCCTTTTTCACCCGATAATGTCCTTGCCTGGCTCCTTTTGCCTTCTTTGCGACAACTAAACATTTTAACATCAGTTCGGAGCATAAATTAGGCATTTGAGGACAATAAAATATCAAAAAAAAGCCCTAAATGAGTTGAAATCTTGGACTCATCACCAGCCCATGGACAAAATGAACTTGATGATAGGATAAGAACTTCGGTGATTCAGTGAGTGTTTGGCAATGCTAGTTTAGCTTGCCAAACGTTACAGAAAAGAGATGGTTAAAGTCCAAGCCAAGAAGGCGATGATTGTTTTTACACTTTTTGAGTAGAGATTTAGGGTTTGTTTGATTTGTGGATGGTTGCCCAACCTGATGGAAAACTTCGTTGATAACAATTTCTTATTCTTTATTATGTTTGGCTACAACTTCATTCTCGGGGTTGTGATTATGTAGTTGAATGCATTAATTAGGTAATGGGTATTATTAGTTACTGATTATATTTTTTATTTGAAATGGTTCAATTAAAAATTTGTGTTTTAATTGAGAAATTGTAGTTGCAAATGCAATTCTAGCTTAGTACCCTACACTTGCTTGAGAAAGAAGTGTTTGACTTAAATTATTAGTTTATGATTGTATTGATTGTGTTGTCAAGAATCTAGCTTGAGAAAGTGGGTTTGAATGCAATCTTACAAATCGAGATTGAAAAAGTAGATTGATTAAGGTATTGGGCTGTTAATATGTGTTGTGCTTGTTGAGGCTCGAAAGAACTCACTTGATTCATAATAGTTGATTGAGAAATGGCAATTGCACCCAAGACCTAGCCTACCCACTGAACGTTAACGACTTTGACTAATTAGTAATGACCCATTATGCAAAATTAGCATTCAATTTATCACACTCACAAGAAACCCTCTCTTTGTTTACTCCCCGATATTTGTAGTTTTTAATTGGTTACCCAAATCCCCCATTTGACACTTATTGTCAAAACCTTGTGATTTAATAAATAGTTGCCAAATTTCTACCTCTACAAACAATTAGAACACCATTTTACTTCTTAATTAAATTCTTTATTCTATCACTCCCTATGGGATGGACACCAACTCTTATTTGGGTTTATACTTGTTAGCAACCGCCTACACTTAGAATCAGATGAAGTGTAGTTGAGCGTTATCAATAATGGCGTCGCTGCTAGGGAGTGGTGTTTAGAATTATTTTATTGAAGTTTAGTCTTGAACTGGTTTTGTTTTAGTTGAATCAACTTATTTTTGTTCTTTGTTTGCTACTATTAAAAAGGTGAGGAGATGAATGTCAATAGGAGCACATCCAACTTGGTAACAATGATGACATCAGTAATTTGCATGATGTCAATGAAGATAAGTTGGAAATTATGGGTGTTATTCGATTGCCTTCGACTAAGGGCAATGCGGTGTTTTATGTAATAAGCACTATGTTGCAGTTGTTGAAAATGAAGGTTCTCTTTGGAGGACTTAATCAAGAGGACCCTTATGACCATATCTTAAACTTTAAAAATCTGTGTGGTCCATTTTCTTTCAAGAACATCACTCAGGAGTCGGTCCGACTTTGTTTGTTCTCTTTTCTTTAATGAGGAAATCAACGAAATGGTTCGCCGATTTACCAAGGGAATCAATCACTTCTTAGGATGAGCTCACTAATGCATTTTATGTAAGGTTTTTCCCTCCCTCAAAGATGGTAAAGTTGAGGGATAATATTCAAAACTATAAGTGAGTGGATGGTGAACCTATTCACGTGACATGGTTGAGGTTCCAAAAGTTGTTGCTCCAATTTCCAAATCACAAACTATCAAACAATCTATTGTTACAATATTCTACCAGAGCCTCGACTCAGTCAACAAGGGTGTGGTAGACCAGCTCGTTCAAAGATGAATCATGCAACAAACGTTTGACATATCATCTATAATTCTGGATGAGATGACAAAAATAAATCATGCTTGGTACATTAACGAAGATCAAGTGTCTCCTTTGAATTTTGGGATGACAAAGGAACAAATGGAAAAGAAGCAAGCGCAAGATGAAAACGTGGCCAAGATGATGACCCAAATAGACATGTTGAAAGAGCATGTCATGGGGAATGGTTACAAAGCTATGATTCAATCTGAAGCGATATTTGAAAACAAAGAGGTGCAACAAGTGTCAAGACTAGAGAAGAGTTTTCATTTGAGCTCTTTAAGGCCTTGTGGGAATCAAGGTTGGAACATGTTTACTGGGTTGACCAAAATACATTTTGGAGGAGAGAAGATGACAATGATGCTTGTTCATGCACATGGGTGATAGTCGAAGATCTAGTGACAGTTCACAGATCTTTCAGGTAGATGAGTTGTTGTCTCGCATTATAAATAAGGTACAAGGATTTGACGAAGTACTTAAGAAATAAAGGCAAATTTTTCATCCTTGAATAAGAAGGTAAACTTTCACTTAGATTCCATCAAGCAACTTGAATTTCAAATGAGTAAACTTTCAACCCAATTAGAGTCTAAATTGCAAGAGAGTTTTGCCAATGATTTGATGGTGAATTCAAAGATTAATCATGATGAATGCTTGGTGGTGTTCACTCAGAGTGGAAAAGCAGTAGGTGGTGACGTGAAAGTGAATGGTGAGGCAAACACTAGTAACGAAGAAAATGATACCATTGATGTATGGTGGTCTGACCAAGATCCGGAAAATTACACAGCCAAAGAGGTCGATAAAATTCCTCACTGAGGAATTGCAAACATCAAATGAGCGGTTGCTTCTTCTTCAAAACCTATAAAATCATTGCCCAAAGTTAACCCATTATTTCCTCAAAGAGTAAAAAAGAGGGATGAAGATGCAAAGATTAAAAAGTTTATATTTGTTTTCAAATCTCTATCTATAAATCTTCCTTTAGTGGAAGCATTGTTGGAAATGTCAGGATTTGCAAAGTTATGAAAGAATTGGTCACCAAGGAGAGGAGTATGGATTTTGAAACTGCGGAGGTGTCTCATAGTTGTAGTTCCATCATGACAAGCAATGTGGTTATTAAGAGAGTTGATTCGGGACTATTTACTATTCCATGCACTATTGGGATGCTTCAATTTGCCAAAGCATTGTGTGATTTGGGGGCAAGTATTAACTTGATGCCATATGCCATTTTCGAACAGCTTGGGTCGGGTGAACCTAAGCCTACAACAACGTGTCTTCTCATTGGCGATTGATCTATTAAAAATCTCATTGTCATATTTTATGATATTTAGGTGAAAGTCGATATGTTCATCTTTCTAGTTGACTTTGTTATTTTGGACTACGAGATTGACGTCGGTACCTATTATTTTAGGTAGACCATTCATGGATACCGATAGAGCCCTTGTGGATATCGAAAGTTGTGAGTTGAAATTTTGTGTAAATTATGACAAGGTTGATTAACCTTTCAAGGACACTTCTTCCAATTCTAAGCGTCAACTATCGTTAGTCGGTATATAACCTAACTAAATGAGTTGGAGTCGAATCCCACAGTGAGCGGTACCTGTTTGCGATTCAATAGTAAAATGTGAACATGGTCAATTCAGCTATAGGAATAGATATTATCGAATAATTAAAATCATGGGGTGACACAAATGTCAAATAAGGGTGTTTTGGTTTCAATTATCAACTACAAAGAGCAGAAATCAATACAAAAAAACAATAATGAGACGAGTTCTTAGGATGTGATTCGATTATAGGCTAATATAGAAAAATGGGTAATTGCAACTGTTAGGAAATAGCTGTATTTTCGTGAGTAAGCTAAGCCATAGAGGGGATAAAATTTCTCTCAAACAATTTACCCTGAATCTAGTTGATTTCTCTCAAACATAAACAAGAAAGCAAAATAAGACCAGCCCACACCTTAGTCCATTCACTCCCTCGAGCTGAATGTGTGGGATTGAGTTTAGGATTCACTCTCTCGAGCTGAACCCATATCAATCAATAAGTTTAATTTCAAAACATCTCTCTCGAGCAAGCCAAAAACACAAGGGTAGAACTGCATTTGCAACTACAATTCTTAAATTAAACCACAATTACTGATTGAACTCAATTCTAAACAACATTTAAACTAACAATTAGGAATACCCATAAACTAAATCAACCCATAATCACACCCGAAGAATTGGGGTTTTATCTAGACATTATAAAAAGATAAAAATTGTTACCAAATTGTGTATCCATCAACTGGTAAGATTGATTTTGTCTTTACAATAGTCCAATTCGAAGAATCTCAAAGACCCACTTCCAATTTCTCAAAAGTGAAAAAAAACTTCAATTCTCCAAAGCTTAGGAAGAACTAGAGAAAACGTATCTCAATACTCAGAATCATAATTATAGATATTATTTAGAATAAAGAAAGATAATATCATAATACTAAACTAAATGTTCAAAAATGTATTTATAGTCGCCAAAATTTTGCTGTGAAGGATCACTCGGCGCAGTAAGTCGGGCTCGCCAATCTGCCCTTTGGTCACTTCCATCTCCCTTCTGCCTTGGCCTTCAGCATCCTTAAGGTCTGTAACTCTGGGCGATCCAACACTACATCGCGGAACCACTCGGCAATTCACCGACTGCTTCTTTCTCTCGCCAACTGGGTTCTTTCCTTCAGGTCTTGGCACACTGGAATTTTAGGAGGTCAAGTAGCCATTCGGTGACTCACCAAATGGACCTGGCGATCACCAGGCTTGTTTTTTTTTATTCTTTCAGCACCCTTTGTTCCTTTTTGCCAATTATTGTCCTTGCTTTGTTCCTCAATCCATATACCTGGATATCAAGGATTTTACATCAGTTATTGACACAAAATAAGCATTTGAGGACACTAAATCATTGTAAATAAAGCCCTAAATGAGTCCAAATCTTGGACTCATCAACACCCCCAACTTAAACTTTTCCTTTTCCTTAAGTAAAATTCAAGTTCAGGGGTTCAAAAAGGATGTCTGAAATAGTGCTACACAAGACTCAATTATAAATGCACACAAAATGACTCAACTTACTCATGCAAGGATCTATTGGTTCATAAATATGCATTCAAAGGTTCAAGTAGTGACTCACCATTACCAAAGATTCTCAAGTTCATAATACTTGCTTCAAATTCAAGTTCAAGCTCAACAAAGGTACTCAAATGCCCTCACACAAAGAATGATTCCATATTCACACACAATTTTTCAATCATTAATAGCTCCAGAATCACATGCAACTCTCACACTCACAAGGATGAACACATGCATGACTTCACCTATAGGTTTGCCCTTATTTTTCGGCCAACATTTGTTTCAGCTCACTCAAGATCAAAAAGGTCTTTTTAAGGCTTGTAACGGGGCTGAGTGTAAAGGTATAGTCATTTAGGCTCAGTGGTTGCTATCCTCATGAAATGTGGTATGAACATCACTTTTTATCCGTTTCTTCAACATTTTCACCTATGTTCAAAATTCACCCCATTATTCACTTCTCATGGAATACCGGACACCCCATTTCTTTTGCACTTTCACAACTTTATTTCTCAACTTTTTCTTTCGTTTTCTTTTTTTCTTTTCTCATTTTTTTGTATGGAGGGGTTCCATCTTTTTCACAACTATGGATCAAAGGGGGACTTCTTCACACTTCTTGATTTACCTTCTCTTGTCACCACACCCCCAACTTAGGCTTTTGGCCTAAGTTGACTATTCATATAAACCACACTTCATGAGGATTATGGGTGAATGGATAAAAAAAGGTCAGAATTGCATCACGTTTCTTCCAAGAAAAAGAAAGCATATTATTATAATAAATACTGGACAAGAAGAAAATTATATACCAAGAGAATTAGTATATAACCGGAATAATAGAACAAAGAAAGCATATTATTATAATAAATACTGGACAAGAAGAAAATTATATACCAAGAGAATTAGTATCAGAAGAAGAAATAATTTCTAAAGAACAAGT
>JAJONQ010071243.1:0-17220 GCA_036250385.1 Solanum microdontum
AATTTATATGTTAAATGAACGACCATTTTTCCCTTCAATCTAAAACTATTTCTATAATATTTTATGAAGTAAGAAGTAAGTTTATAATAAAAACAAAACTAAAAAAAGGACAAAAAATGTAAGAATAAATAGTAAAATTTAATCACTATGATAACGGTGTATACTGAATTACTTTAACTACATGTTATTATTATGCATTTCAAAACCCAATCTAGAATTCAATTTAAAAATTAATATTTGCCCATTTCCATTCCTTATAAAACTTCAGTAAATATATATATGTAACAGCCCACTACAACTCTTTTAATTAGAGAAATTAATACCCAACTCCTCATCATTTTCTTCTTTTTTTGCTTTTTATTTACCCTCATAATCTAATTTTGCTAATTATAATGTTCACTATTTGTTACAAAAAAATTAAATAAGTAGGAGAATGAAGAGTTGTAAGCATAATTATTTATAATGTTATCATCAAAAGCTATGAGATAAAATTTTCATCAGAAGATGTTATCTCAAATGGAAATGCTACAAGAACATATGACGAGGAACACGTGGGTTGTTTCAAGTTGAGGAGGATTCTTCTTCCGGTTACTCAAGACCAGGGGAGAATAAAGGTTGGAACTCCAGAAGATATGAGGAAGGTTTCCACACACGCTATCAACTGCGGGATGGGAATCGAGGTTGGAGCTATTATAGAGGAGAAGAACCAGGAAGACATTGGCAAGATTGGGCTGAGCAGGATGGTCAGGAGGAGGACCATATTCACTTGAGTGAAAGCTCGAAATCTAAAGGGAGTGCAAGTAGTCCTCGAGTAAATGAATCGTTATCACGCATACTCGACAAAGTTGAGGGCTGTGATGATTTGCTAAAAGGAATGAAAGATGACTTTTCATTATTAAACAACAACGTAAATTCTCATGCGGATGCCATCAAAATGCTGGAAGGTAAATGTAGTCTGTTATCAGCTCAATTAACATCCACAACACCCATGGACCATATTGAAAGAGAGTTGGTTGTGGTTACTCGTAGCTGTAAGGTGGCGATAGGGGATTTGATAAAAGATGAGGATACTCAAAAACATGAAGAGAGTCAACGAGTGGAGGAAAAATATTTGCTTATTCAACAAGGCCTTACTAAAGAACCACATGAGGTAGCATATCAACAAGTTCAAGTTCCAAAAGTCATACTCCCTTACCCAAGATACCTACACCATTTCCCCAACATTTGGAAAAGAAAAATGAAGATGAGAAGTTCAAAAAAAAATTGTCAATATTCAAGAGCTTATCAATCAACCTTCCTCTAGTAGAAGCATTGTTGGAAATGCTGGGATACCCCAAATTCATGAAAGAACTGGTTAAAAAGAAAAGGATCTTGGAATATGAAACGATAGATGTGCCCCATAGTTGAAGTGCAGTTATGACAAATGATTCATTCACTAAGAGAGAAGATCCTGGAGCATTCACAATCCCGTGCACAATTGACATGCTCCAATTTGCTAAAGCCTTGTGCGACTTAGGGGAAAGTATCAACTTCAAGCCCTATGCAATATACAAGCAACTTTGTTTGGGTGAACCAAAGGCAACCACAATGAGACTCCTCATGGCTGATCGATCAATCAAGCACCCAGTTGGAATACTCT
The DNA here is from genome assembly GCA_036250385.1 of Solanum microdontum. Taxonomy (NCBI): domain Eukaryota; kingdom Viridiplantae; phylum Streptophyta; class Magnoliopsida; order Solanales; family Solanaceae; genus Solanum; species Solanum microdontum. The sequence continues at coordinate 1,640 of JAJONQ010071243.1, forward strand.
ATGATATATTAGTAAAAGTGGATCGGTTCATCTTTCCGGCTAATTTTGTGATTCTAGACTGTGAGATCGATGCTAAAATTCCCATTATTTTGAGAAGGCCTTTCTTATCTTTAGGGAGAGCACTTTTGGATGTTGAAAGTGGGAAATTAAAGTTCCGTGTGAATAAAGATGAGGTAACCTTCAATAGCTGTAAGTTTATGAAGCAACCAAGTATTATTCATGTGGTGTTCACTAAGGATGTGATGGATAAGGCAGTGGCAAGTGTGAGTCATTTAATTCGCAATAATGAGTCCCTTGAATCTGTGCTTGCTAATTATGATGAATCCGAAGTTCAAGGTTACGAGGAAGTGGTAGCTGCTTTATCACGATTAGGAGCATATTCAAGGGATCCAATCAAATTGGATATCGATCAGAAAAACAGAGAAAGTCCCCCTGCTAAACCATCAATAGAAGAACCACCGAATTTGGAGTTAAAAGTCCTACCCTCTCATCTCAACTATGCCTTCTTAGGAGCCAATAATACTCTACCGGTAATTATTGCCACCAATCTACTTGAAAGTCAGGTGAAATTGCTCATTGAAGTACTGCGAAAACGCATAAAAGATATTGGATGGACAATAGCCGATATAGTAGGAATTCCTCCTGCATCTAAACTCACAAAATCTAGCTCGACAAGGAATGCAAGCCTAGTGTGGAACATCAGCGGAGATTAAACCCTCCAATGCAAGAGGTGGTAAAAAGGGAAATCATCAAGTGGCTAGATGCAGGGGTGATATACCCTATTGCAGATAGTAAGTGGGTAAGTCTGGTGCAATGTGTACCAAAAAAAGGAGGAATAAGCGTAGTCCCAAATACAAAAGGAGAACTTGTGCCAACAAGACCAGTGACTGGGTGGAGAGTATGCATGGACTACCGAAAGCTTAACTCATGGACCAAGAAAGACCATTTTTCGATGCCTTTTATGGATCAGATGCTTGATCGATTATCAGAAAGAGGACGGTACTATTTCTTGGATGGATACTCCAGCTACAATCAAATCTCTATCACGCCGGAAGATCAAGAGAAAATAACTTTTACTTGCCCTTATGGAACTTTCGCATTCAAAAGGATGCCATTCGTGCTATGTAATGCCCCATCAACATTTCAACGTTTCATGCTGTCTACTTTTGCAGATATGGTCGAAGACTCTGTGGAGGTGTTCATGGACAACTTCTCAGTCATAGGGGATACGTTCGAAGAATGCTTGACTCAATTAGGACAAGTTCTCCAAAGATGCATCGAAATGAATCTGGTTTTGAATTGGGAGAAATGTCACTTTATGGTAAAAGAAGGTATTGTTCTTGGGCATAAGGTATCACAAAAGGGGCTAGAGGTTGACAAGGCAAAGATTGAACTCATTGAGAAATTACCCCCGCCGATTTTAGTAAAGGGTGTTCGCAACTTTTTAGGGCACGCAGGATTTTATAGAAGGTTCATCAAAGACTTCTCAAAGATTGCACTCCTATTATGCAAACTCCTAGTGAAGGAAGTGAAATTCCACTTTCATGATGCTTGTATGGCTGCATTTCAGTGTTTGAAAGAGAAGCCAATATCCACCTTGATCATCATCAACCCTAATTGGGCCGAATCTTTTGAGTTAATGTGTGATGCTAGTGGTATGTCAATAGGGGTTGTGTTGGGGCAGAAGTGCAACAAATTGTTTCACCCAATCTATTACGCAAGCAAGACTCTAAATAGTTCCCATCAAAATTATATGGTCACCGAACAAGAGCTGCTTACAGTAGTCTATGCATTTGAAGAGTTTAGGGCGTACGTTCTAGGCACCAAACTAATCGTACACACTGATCATGCCACACTCTGTTATTTGATGGCAAAGAAAGATGCAAAACCACAATTGATTAGGTGGGTACTACTATTACAAGAATTTGATTTCAAGGTGAAAGATCGAAAAGGGTGCGTAAATCAAGTGGCTGACCATTTATTAAGGCTGGAAGCATGAGAGAATGTCGAGCACGAGGTTGACATATATGACTCTTTCCCAAATAAACGGGTGTTTGTAATATCCCTCAAACATACGCCATAGTATGTAGATTTTTCAAAATACATTGTGTGTGGGCAGATGTCGGATGAGTTGACCTTTTACCAATAGAAAAGCTTCATGTTCGATATTAAAAAGTACTTTTGGGACGCGTTATACTTGTTCCGAGAGTGTGCTAACCATGTCATCAGAAGGTGTGTTCCTAAAGAAGGAGTGGTAGAAATTCTCCATGTGTGACATACATCACCAGTGGGAGGTCACCATGATGGTGTTCACACCACCGCTAAAGTTCTCCAGAGTGGTTATTACTGGCCATCACTCTACAAGGATACACACGAGTTTGTAAAGAAATGTTCTAAATGTCAACAGCAAGGCGGAGTGTCTAGAAGACACAAATTACCTCTCACTCCTATTTTAGAGGTTGAGATATTCGATCTATGGGGGATAGATTTCATTGGCCCATTTGTGAGCTCGTTTGGAAATAAATATATCTTAGTGGCTGTGGATTATATTTCCAAATGGGTGGAAGCCATCGCACATCCAAACAACGAAGAAAAAAGCGTCGTCCAATTCTTGAAACGCTACATCTTCGCCAGATTTGGCACTCCGACAGCAATCATAAGCGATGGTGGATCCCACTTTTGCAATAAGTGGTTCTCAATGGCACTAAGTAAATATGGGGTGAAACAGAAAGTGGCAACCCCATATCATCCCCAAACAATTGGCCAAGTCGAAGTGTCGAATATGGAAATCAAAAGCATCTTCGCCAAGATAGTAAATGTCAATAGAACTGATTGGTCTAGGAAACATGATAATGCACTATGGGCATATCGGAGTGCTTACAAAATACATATCGTGATGTCTCCATATCAGTTGGTTTATGGTAAGGCTTGTCATCTACCCGTTGAAATAGAACACAAAGCATTATGGGCATTGAAAGTTTTAAATTTGGACTGGTCATAAACTTCAAGGGAGAGAACAAAGGACTTGCATGAACTAGATGAATTTAGACTCAAGTCATATGAAAGTTCAGCCATCTATAAAGAGAAGATGAAGAAATGGCATGATGTTCGAATACTCAAGTGAGACTTCAAGGTAGGAGATTGGGTTCTGCTATAAAACTCATGACTTACAGTCTTCCTTGGAAAGCTCAAATCTAAATGGTCTGGACCGTTTCGAGTAACACGAGTGTTCATCAATGGTGCCATAGAAGTTAAAGATCAAGAAGGACCTCCATTTACAGTGAAAGATCAACGTTTGAAATTGTATCTGGGAGATTGTCAAGAGATTTCGTTGGTTGAAGTGGTATATTTGGAAAACACCTGAAGGCGCTGCTGCGTCGTGCCACGACGTTAACTAAGCGTTGTTTGGGAGGCAACCCAGAACCCTCTGTTATCTTTTATTTTGCATATTGATTAAATAATAGTGTGCTAGTTTTACAGACTAAAGTGTCGAAGGCGATCAAAAGGTGTGAAAGCCCGAGCAACAGTTCCAGTTGGCGAATCACTGAAGAATCCGGCGATCCATTTTATTCCACCGTTTGACTCAAGATATCTTCAAAATCTGGAGTCTGTAAAAGTTGGTGATAGTTGGAAATTATTGGCTAATCCCCGATAATTTCGACGACCATGATAGAATTCGCCGTTGGAACCCTCGTATAGCAGCGGTTCTGTAACCTTCGGCAGATAAACCCACAATCAGCGTTTCGTCGAATAAGTTACCCAGCTTGACTAACATCGCCAAGTGGACGGTTTTTGCAAGCCAAAGCATCAATTTCCAGATACATGGAGCAACCTATTAACCAGGATCCCCTCTTCACCTTCCTCTTTATCTTTCTTTATCTTGCCTTTTGATTCTGAATTACCTAAATTTGAGGATAAATTATTTTTTATTTTTGGTAAGGTGAGGCCCACACTTTTGTGTGCTGTTTATGATCCTTGTTTTGGTGTACATTTGGGTTATCTGTTTTTAATTGTGTTTTTAAAATATGCTTTGCGATTGTTTGAGCTTGTGGCTCTACTTATTCTTAATTGCAAAACCCTTCCAAAATATTTTAAATTTTTCACACAACTTTTCCACCCCTCGTGAGTTGAATGTGGCAATTCTTTAGCATGAATTTAGGTCTCGGTTTTGATCAATACCGATGACTTGAATATTGCTCTCAATTGAACGAACATAAATGTATGGCTATGACGAGTCCAAATGAAGTTGCATAGACAATATGTAAACTCTTTGCATCTCGTTGTGATTAGCCAGTTATCAAATTGATTCTCTTGTAATGACCGTAGCACACTAACGAAAGTGTGTAGTCTTGTTTGACTTAAGTGTCGATGCCTTGTGTGATTAGCTTGCTTTGGAACTTGCATGAATAAACCTAGAATTTGTCGTGTTAGTCTGATTGATTTAGAAAGGTTTACTCCACAAACACCCACAATATTAATACTCTTTGTTCCAATACCCATGACATTCTTAGCCAAGATATCCAGTTGGGTCATCATTTTTTCCATATTTTGGTCTCTCTCTTGATCCTTTTCGATCTGCTCTTTTGTCATTCTATAATTTAGAGGAGAGACTTGCTCTTCACGAGTTTACCATGCCCTATTGATCTTGGTCCTGCAATCAAGGAGTGGAGATGCTATTTCATAGGGTTGTTGCATTATACCACCGAGAACAAGTTGATCAACAACCCCATTGTTCACCGAGTCAAGGATCCTATAGAAGTATTGTAGCAGCATGTTATTAGGAAGTCCATGAGTTGCTCATTGCAGCACAAACTTCTTAAATCTTAGCCACGTCTCATTGATTGGCTTACCTTACTAGTGTTTGAAACCTTTGATGTTATCCCTAAGAGTCATCACCTTTGATAGGTGAAAGAATTGCACTTGGAATGCAGTAGTGAGTTTGTCTCAAGAAGTGATGGAGTCCTTTGGCAACTCAGCCAACCACTTACTAGCCTCTCCCATCAGAGAGAATGGGAACAACCTGAGATAGACTAATTATTGTGATATTTTCTTAAATTGGAACGGTCCACAAACATCCACAAAAATCCTGATATGCTCAGGAGCATCTTCATGAGCCAGCCCCCCAAATAATCCTTTCAATTGTAGGAGCTAAAGCATGGATCTTGTGATGTGAAAAATAGTGTTTCCTTCAGTCGGAGGTAAACGAATGGCTCCAACACCACCCACTTAGATTGGGTCATTGACGTTTGGGTCATTAACATCATTGAGATTCCCAACATCATCTTGGTGGCCCACTTGGCCACCATTACTTCCGTTAATGCTCATCTCCTCCTTTGTTTTAACACATGCAACACAAAACCAAAATAATAAATAAGTAGATTCAACTATAACTAAATAGATCACAATTCAGCTTCACTAAAATAAATTTAAACAACACCACTCCTTAGCAGCGACGCCATTTTGATAATTTAATAAGTAACGTCTATCAAATATACTTCATCCAATTCTAAATGTAGACGGTCGTTAAGTAATATATAACCGAACAATTGAGTTGGGGTCGAATCCCACAGGGAGCGGTACATGTTCAAATTCAATCAAGAAGTATGAATATAATCTAACTAGATATAGGAATACAAATTATCCAAAAAGACATAAAAAAAATTATAAGGGATGACACGAATGTCAGATAAGGGAGTTGGGATTGCAATTATCAACTACAACGCAGTCACAAACAATTCGAAATAACAATAAGGAGAGGAATCCTCTGAATGTGATGAATTATAGGCAAATTTTGATATATGAGTAATTGAAATTACTAGTAAATAGCTAAAAATCAGTGCGTAGGCTAGACTATAAGGGAGATAGCTTTCTCTCGAACAACTTTCCTGAAGCAAGTGATTTCTTTCGAATATCAACAAGCATAACAATGAAGAACAACCCACACCTTAATTCATCCACTCTCTCAAGATAGTTGGGTAGGATTGGGCTTAGGATTCACTCTCTCGAGCTGAACCCAGCTCAACCCAATACCTATAAATCATTAATCAATAATCTTAGTTCTAAAACCTCTCTTTCGAGCAAGCTAAGAACACAAGGTTAAAACTGCATTTGAAACTACAATTCATAAATTAAAACACAATTAATGATTAAAACCACTTCAATATAACATTTAAACTAGTAATTAACAATACCCATAAACTAATTCGACCCATAATCACACGATCACACCCCAAGAACTGGGTTTTAGCCAAACATCATAAAAGATAAAAAATGATTACCTAATCGATTAGCCATCAACTCGGTAAGAGTAATTTAGTCTTTAAAGTGCATCAATTTGCATAAAATTCTAAACGCACTTGCAAAATCTCCAAATTGAATCTCAAAAATCCTTCAAGTCTATTGAGAAACTATGAAAAACTCAAGAGAAAAGTATTCAAACTAATTCAGCATATTATATTAAATGTTCAAAATCTAATTTATACTTGCCAAAAATAAGGCACAAATACCATTAGGCGAGGATAAGTCGGGTTTGTCGAACCACTCGGCGAACCGCCCATTTCTCTCTTCCATCACTTTTCTGCCTCGGCTCTCAGCATCATCATGTCCTTAACTATGGGCGATCTCTCTTTGCATCATGGAACTCCTCGACGATTCGCCGACTGCCCCTTTTCTATCACCGACTTGGTTTCTACCCTCAAGGCTGGCACACTGGAACTTTAGGTGGTCAAAGTAGCCACTTGATGATACGCCAAGTGCTCTTGGCAATCCTCAGGATCGCCTTTCTTCACTTCTTCAGTTTGTTTTTTTTATTTTTGCATGTTAGTGTCCTTGCTTTGTTCCTCAATCCATATACCTAAAAATCAAGGCTTTAACATCAATTTATGGCATAAATAAAGCATTTGAGGACACTAAATCTATATAAACAGAGCCCCAAATGAGTCCAAATCTTGGACTCACAGGCCGCTGTGGTGGGATGGGGGCTATCGTGGCGGGCCAATCACGAATTAAGACAGGGAAAACCCCAATTTCGTTATTATTCTGCAAATTTCATTCTTAAGAGCTAGGAGATGACCCTATGCGATTTCTTGATAGTTTTCCACTATTCTTGGTGCAAAAATTAAGGATTTTACTCCCCTAATGCATTTTTCGATCTGTAGAACTTAGATTCTTGGTTAATTAATATTCGAGGAGGGGTTCAGACTGAATTTGATTGTGGGAAAAGCATTAGTTGCACCTTAGGATCATGGGTTTGCTCTTGCGTTATTGGGTTTGTTGTAATCCAGATAATTAGATCTTACTTGATAGATCGTTGCATTAATTGTTGTTTTTAGACCACGAACAAGCGGAAATAATCTGAAAAGGGGAGATTCAAGTCCTTAGGGGATTCAAGCTTCGTTTTGAGGAAGGTGATGGTTTGATTTCATGTTTTGTGTGATCCATGTTAGTAATTGCTTCATTATAATGCATGTATGTATGTGAATGAAGCCTTGTTGATCAAACCTAATGAAATGAGTATAAATGAACAAATGCATGCCATGATTCAACATTTGAATGTATGATTATAAGTATGTCCTAATGAGTGTGATTGTGATTGTGATTGTGGTTGTGTTGAATGGATCGGGTGTCATGTTTTGACATACTAACTTATATTAGGTGCCACGTTCTGACGCATGTATGGGGATCAGGTTTTGGACTGAATTTAATGGTGGGAAAAAGCCCTAGTTGCACCTTAGGATCACTGGTTTGGTCTTGGGTTGTTGGGTTTGTTGTTATCAAGACAATTAGACCTTAATTGATTTATCCATGCATTAATTGTTGTTTTTAGACCACGAACAAGAGGAAAGAAACTGAAAAGGGAAGATTTAAGTGCTTAGGGGATTCAAGCTTTGTTTTGAGGTAGGTGATGGTTTGATTTCATATTTTGTGAGATGTATGTTAGTAATTGATTCATTGTAATCCATGTATGTATGTGAATGAAGCCTTGTTGATCGAACCTAATGAAATGAGTATAAATGAACAAATTCATGCCATGATTCAACACTTAATTGTATGATTATGAGTATGTACACATGAGTGTCATTGTGATCGTGATTGTGTTGAATGGATCGGGTGTCACGTTTCGACGCACTAACTTGGATTGGGTGCCACATTCTGACGCATGTATGGGATTGGGTGTCACACTGGCACATTAACTGGAATCGTGTGTCACGTTCCGGCACACTAACAGATTGGGTATGGGTTCAATAAGAGGACCATTAATTTGTTATATCTACTTATTGAGAATGTGGAATTGTACATTGCTCCTGAAATGATAATCAATGTGTATATATATATATATATTTATTATGTCCATGTATGTGTTTATTTTGTGGTAATTGCTGGTATATGTTGTTCTTACTAGAATAGACGTGTGATCTTACAAGTACACTGTGGTTGTGTACTGGTACTACACTTGCTCATTTTTTGTTGAGTACAGTGCATCTTCAGGTGGCTACTAAAAGACCTTTACTAGGAGATCAGTGATCGAGACCGAAATTCAAGGGTGACCCAGTTCTTCTAGGCTGCCATGAGTTCTCTTTCTTTTTAGTCCACTCTTTACAGATTTAGACTATTTGTTTAGGGTGGTTTGTTTAGTTTTGGGGTTGCATCCCATTTTCTTAGAATTGTTAAAGTTTAGAGTTTTGGTACATTGACTTTTAGGTTCTAGGCATTGTTTTCTGCAAATGTTTGTTAGACCTTCGAAGTTTATAGGAACTTCTATCTATTTCTACATTTAAACCTGCTTACGTATCATCAAATGCATAGTATTTTGATTAAGTTGCTTAGTTGGGTTGTAGTAATGGTTCTCCCAGTAGAGGGTTACTGTGGATGCCAATCACGACGGTCTAGGTTGTGATAAAGTTGGTCTCAGATCCCTAAGTTTGTTCATCTTTATGTACCAAAATGAGTCTAGTAGAGTCCTATGGAACGGTACGAAGACATCAATACTTTTCTTAGAAAAACTATAAGACTTTAGGAAATCTCTTGGTTTTCTCTTGTCTCCTTACATGTTATAACTTGATTCCAATTGGTATCTCGTGATGCAAATTGGTATCTAATCTTATTCACTCTTCAATCCGTAAATTGTTAACACTCGCTTCAATGGCGTCAGGCCCGTAGCTCCCGTCAATGATCCCACGGAGGAGTTCACTACAAGAGGCTGCAGTCGAGGCAGGGGTAGAGGAAGAGCAAAGGGTAGCGGCCGAGGAAGGGTAGCACCCTCTAGGGGTGGAGCTCCAGTTGAGAATGTTCCCAGAGTCGCCAGAAGTCCTATGCAGATGTAAGGAGAAGGGACTTGGAGTTCCAAATTAATGATTGAGTTTTCCTAAAAGTGTTCCTTACAAAGTGGGTGGTGAGAATTGTCAAGAAAGGGAAGCTCAGTCCTAGAAACATAGGACCTTACAAGATTTTGAAAAGGGTTGGTAAAGTGGATTACGAGTTAGAGTTGCCAGCAGAACTAGCAGTAGTGCATCCAGTCTTTCTCATTTCGCTGTTGAAGAAGTGTGTAGGTGATCCAACAGCTATAGAACCATTGGAAAGTGTGGTTGTGAAGAATAGTCTCACTTATGAGGATGTGCCAGCTGAGATTCTTGATCATCATGTTCGAAGGTTGAGAAACAAAGAAGTCACTTCAGTTAAGGTTTTGTGGAGGAGTCGGTCCATAGAGGGAGCTACTTGGGAAGCAGAAGCAATTATGAAGGCCAAGTATCCTCATCTCTTTCCTTCCAATTCCACTCCAGCTTGAGGTAATAGTTCCTCTGTGGTCTTTCAGTTACTCATTCATAAATTCAGTCTTAGTATCTTGTTGCTTCAGTTATACTTGCATTTTCACCGTATTTGCATGTTCTTGGAACTTAGTTCAGCCAGATTTTAGTTTCCAGTGCTTAGTGGTAGGGTTTGCAGCTCTTTCCCTTCATCTCTGCTAGTTTAGTCTTCATTCAAGGGAAAATATTCCCAAGGGGGAGATAATATAACAACCTATATGCTAGGACGGCTAGAATGCAAAAATTTCAGAAGTTGTAGGTCCATCAAAGGGTCACCTATGGATCGTAGGGTAACTCACAGATTGTAGGTGGGGTCCGTGGTGGGCCACCTATAACCACCTCCCTAGAACCCTAGAAAATTCAGCCAAGGAACGACCCACGGCTAGGATCTACAGACCGTAGGTTGGACCACGGTCTGTGGATGTGGTCCACAGCTCCAACACCTAGTTGACGAACGACGGCCGACCAGAAAGGACCGTCGGTCCATCCACGGTCCATCGGTGACCCTCGACAACTTTTAAGTCAGGGGTCATTTAATCTTTTCCCTACGCGTTAGACCCCTAAACTACGTCGTTTAACCTCTAAACTATGTAGTTTTGGTCAATTTTAGCCTAGCAACAAAATTAGAACCTTCCATAATCAATCATTCACCAAAAATCAAGAGAAACTTAGAGCACATCTGAGAGAAAATCGAGCATCCCCTTCAAGAACACGCAACAAGGTTTTCATGAGTTCCTGTATGCCCCGAAATCAAAAGATTTCTCTGTGAATTTCGTCACCAGGTATGTGGGCTTTCACTAGTGGGCTCCTTTCATCCATTAGGTCCCTAAAATTCAGTCAGATTCTTGGTTTCATCCTTATTAACTAGACCTAGGGTATCTAAAATTTCAGCAGATTATTATGAATTAGTTATTTCAAATGTTCCTAATCAGAGTAGTATTGTTTTTCCCAGATTCATGCATAAACTTTGAACCCTAATTACGTAGTTCTTTTAGTTAATGGATAGGATAGATAAATAGATATACATGCCTCTGTTTTGTATGATTCATTATTAGATATAAATTTTGCATTTTCAGTTAGCATGTCAATATTTGAACTATCCAGTTATTTTAGTCATGTTGTACTTTATACATTCTATTAGGAGTAGACTTAATACCGAGTTGGACTAGGGTCAGTCACCCTCAAGTCCAGGAACTACGTGACCCCCGTAGGTTATAAGTCCCCTATGTGGGCATTAGTTTAGTGATCATGCCCTCTATACCTTTGGCAAGGTATATTGGGTCCTTTCGATGGGGCGTATACATCGGACTCCATATTTAGATCAGTGGTTTTATGTCAGTTATTAGTAGCTCCCACAGTTAGATTCTATTGCATTGATCAGGTTATCAATTATAGTTCAGTACTCAGTTTCAGCATGTTATAAAATTTGGTCATTGCACTCAGTTAGTTTATGTTCAGTATTTTCAGTATAGTATCATGCTCATATAATATCATCGCTAAGTTGTATGCTTTATTCAGTTATGTATATCGTTTAGCTTTACTGTATCCTGCATGATCAATAACTTTCAAGCACTGACATATACTCTGCACTACATCTTCTCGTAATGTAGGTTCAGGTCCTCAGCATTCAGATCATGCATAGATCGGTTCCCGAAGTCAGCAGCATCAGTGGTGAGTCCTCATTCTTCGAGGATGATTGACATGATTACATTTCTATTTTTAGTGATTTAGTTTTAGATTTGCTAGATTTAGCTGGGGCATGTGCTAACATCTCTAGTCAGTTAGACAGTTTATTTCAGACATAGTTAGTTTCAGTCCTAACTTTGGAATTTGATCTTTCAGTTATCATTAAACTCACAGTTTATTTATTTAGATAGTAATGGGTATTCTCCATTCTTTCAGTTATATGATGTTTTAAGCTTCCGCATAATATTCCCTTATTTCAGTAAAATCTTTAAGTATGCTTATGATATGCCAGCAGGGTTAGCTTGGGGTCACTCGTGATCCTAGGTCCCGTGTCTGCGCTCTAGGGGTAGCTTCGGGGCGTGACAGAACTCCTCAGCTAAGTGCATTCACTAACCTATGCCTAAAAAGCAATAAGGTATCATCTAAAAAGTATGATCCTTTCTACCCACGTTGGCTACATGGTTTATGAGGATTTTGAGTTGCCTGAACTCTCCCCCATATAAGTGCTCAATACTATTCCCAATAATATAGCTCATCCTCATGTGATTAAATAAACATTTCCTCATCCTCAAACTTTAAGATTATTACTCAAAAGGTTTCTCTTAAATGAGATAGTACTCAAAACTCCTCATAAAATCATATGGAAATCGGTGTTCCCCCTCATTTTAAATATAGAAACATTTAATCTTGGGAATACTTAATTCCCATATATTCATTTAAAAAAAATTAAAATCGACTCTACTCATCCTCATACTCATTTACTGAAGTCTTTAAAAAAATTATAAATAATTGTAATATGAATTCTCAAAATAGGGTACATACCGAATTATGGACGTGAACAATTCAATTGAAGGTTTTCAATCACCATATATATAACTCAATACTCGAAACTCAATAACTCCAGAACTCAAGGACTCATTGATACTACTCATCTCATGAATGCTCGACTCATCAGGTTCATGCGGAAATATGGGCATGACCGACTCAAATCAAGGACCTCCAAGTATAAAATATGGTACATAATTATGAAATATAGTTTAAAAATAGATTAGGAACTCAATACTCAAGAACTTAGAACTTGAAGATACTACTCCTCTCAAAGATACTAAATTTATGGAGTTCATGCGGAATTATGGGCATGACTAACTCGACTCAAGGATATCAATGATAATGTTGACTCATGAATATATTCTCCTCATTCTCATACTCACTTACATGAGTCTTGAAACAACTTATAAATAATTGTAGAAGACTCCTCGAAAAGACTCAAAGGGACTTTCTCAAACTTTACTCCTAACTTTCCTTGTATTTGAATTATGAATTCAAGGGTTATGATTCATGTTATGAATGATCTCTCGATGTTTAGATTTAATTTAGAGTAGTTATAATAAATAAGAAGTAAGGTACACTTGAAAAGGACTTAGACGGAGCAAACGATGGAAAAAGAGTGGGGCCAAGTGACCCTGGTGCGCTCCTGGCGTGGGGCGCCAGCCCCTAAACTTCAGAGGCATCATCCTGGTGCATTGCTGGGGCGCCACCTCAACCCCTCCCAAGAACCTTCCGACAAATTTTCTTCTCTGATTTTTGGCTCTAACTCGCCTAGAATAGAATGGTTTCTTCCCAACTAACTTAGATACGAGTACTGAACATAAGTTTACCAATAACTACTCAAAAACAATCCTCAAACTCCTAGCATTCATCTAAAAAACTCATCAAACCCATCCTAATTCAAGAATGAAAGCAACACTTCAAGAACTCGTATCAAGAACTTAAATTTCTCAATATTTATGGATAGAGTCGGAAAACAAACTCATGATTGGTATGTGCGTGAATGAAACCAACACTATGAAAACTTACATACTTCTTAGGATCGAATCCTTGGTGAAAACTCCTCGAATATTGCAACAATCTTGATCGTTCTTCCTTTTCTCCTCCTTTCCTCTTCCTGAACTCCTCTCCAAACCCTAAGCGTGTGTAGAAATAACTAAAACTGATTTCAATCAATTTAGACCCCTAAAAGGTTTTAAAAAATGTGCTAGGCTAGTGGGGTAAGGAAAAGACCAATATACCCCTCATTAATTCGGGTAACTTTCCTTAACAAGATAGGTAGAACTCAAACAGGCATATCTCCCTTATTGAAAGTCGGATTTAGCAAATTCAACGTCCTTGGAAAGAGGACTCAGAGATTTTTCATTTTCTACTTTATGGGTCTCATAACTGATCCAGTGCTAAATGTTATAGTTGTTTGAAGTTGACCAAAAACTTAAAAGAACTTATGAGTGACTTGAATGAATTCTCTTTAGTTCTTTTTGGAACTCAAGGTGCTATATCTAGCAACTTTAAAACTTAAGAAACTTTTAAATTTCTTAGTTAAAACTTACTCACAACAAAGAATGGTTCGAGTCTTAGCTCAAATTTTTTCCGGGCTGTTACATTATCTCCCATTTGGGATCATTAATCCCCGAATGATGGCTCGACTGTGTATGGAACATGGTTACTCTTACCATCTCTTGTGACTCATGAACTTGCCTACTAACACAGTTTGGGCTGATTCATACCAAGAGTTGGGACCTTCTCTTACCAAGGCCGGAGTCAATAGAACACTGTTACTATATTCAAGCTTAACCCAAATCCCATGGTTCAGGTTCTATACACCTCTATAGGGAATCCCGTCCCAAGAATATTACTCTTTACCACCACATTAAATCAACATTGGGCTCATATGAAAAACAACTGAATGTTTAACCACATTCAAGCTTAGTATTCTAAAGATTCCATGGACTCCAACTAACCAGTTCCTTAAGAAATTCTCATCTCTGCCATACAAACTAGAATTTCCCGCATTACTATTCAGAACAAACTAAGGGATCTCATTTGACTATTTCTCATAGTAAAACCTCATCCTCCTCGTTTATAACCTTAGATGAAATTATCACACCATCATTATCATGACAAGAACATTAACCTTCTCATTCTAACATCACTCCACTAAGATTTCATGACAAGTAGGAAACATTTAGCTCTCCATCTACCTACCTACATATCACCTTCACCTTCCATTTCACAACATAAGTTCTATTTGCTCACTTATTATTCCTCAATACTTAACCAGTTCTATAACTTTCTAAACATCATGACCCTCTCGAAACAAATCATAAGCCTAGCTTAAATCTATCACTTCATGTACTTTGTGCTTCTATTCAACACATACACTTAGTCTTAATTAACACGATTGAACATCGACTTAAACTCCCTTCTAGTTAAAGTATACTCTAACTCATCCTGACTAGTAACTATTACTCTACCTCATATCATGAATATAAAAAATACAAACCCATCACTTCTTAGTCTACCCATAAGGGAAAACTCCTCATTAATAACTTACAAGGTGCATGATTATAGTAACATTGCTTGCCAAAACACCATCTCCCTTTCATAGATTACTGAACCTCTGCATACTTTCCTCTAACTCTTGGTACTTTCACTACTACTACTCATAATCTCGTAACTCATGCTACCTTTTCGGGTGAAAATATATCCAAAGATCTACAACACACTTCCTCATAAGGATCTCAATTGGAACAAGGTTTTAGAGAAGAGAGTACCTCTTGCTTTTAGCTTGAACGCATGATACATATGAACATGAGCGTACTCCTTTGAAACTCAACACTCAACTCACTCATGGGCTTCTCTCAAGCCCCTTTAGAGTCTCATGACTTCCTCAAAATTTTGTTAAGAGCAACTCATAGATAAAGGACTAACTTTGCTTTTCAACCACCTCTAGTATGAGGGGTAGTCGAATGGATATGAGAACGCACGATTTAGAATAAGTCTCTATGACATAGCTCTATTGCACGACTAAGAGTATGAAAAAAGGGAAAGTTTACTTAAATGTCTGTAGTCCCTCATTTATAGAAGTGGGGCCCCCTCAACAATAAACAAGACCCTACTGACATGACTTCATAGATACCTTAGGGGTGGGGGTAGGATGGGGGTAGGGGTTGCCAATTTTTTTTATCAAACAGGAATTTCAAACAATTGTTTGTTAAAAAAAGTCTTTTTCAATTTTTTTGGGGGGTGGAGGGTACAGGG
>JAJONQ010071245.1:0-14146 GCA_036250385.1 Solanum microdontum
CTAAACAAGAATATGAAGTCGGATTTTCGAAAAACGAAACGGATCTTTTTATATACAGCTAAACAAGTTTCCGGTAACTTCCGAAGCACATTTTAAGAACTTTTTGGGTCAAATTCAATTATAACCATTTCATTAAGTTCTCGACTCCAAACTCACATGTAAGGCTCTAGTTTCACTCTATCATTTTCTGGGTCGTTACACTCTCGGACACCCACTTGCCGCATGAAGAACACCCTCCTCCTTAGCCCACTCACTCTCTCGAGTTGAATGTTTGGGAGAAGGACTAGGGTTCACTCTCTCGACCTGAACCTCATGTCGATCCACTCCTACCGGCCATCAATTTAGTAGTGTTCGTTTTACATCCTCTCTGTCGAGCAAGCCGAAAACACAAAGGTGTAATCGTATTTACAACTACAATTTCATTAAGTTCCACCACAACTACTAAACGAAATCACATCTAAACAACAAATAAATCATCAACAATCAAAACCCAACAGATAATCTAACCCATATTGACAAAATCATACCCCAAGAATTGAGGTTTTCGCTAGACATGTAAAAGAGATAGAAATTTATACCAATATGAGTTCGCATTCAAATTGGTATGAAGATTTAAATCTTAAAACAGTCCATCCACAAGATCTAAGTCTAATTTCTTGGAGTTGAAACCCTTTGAACCTTCAAGTTCTTCAAAACCCTCTCCAAACTTAGAACTCAAAAATAGAAGCAAAGTCTATATTAAAAATTCTATATTAAAATCTGATACTAAGCTACAAAACTTCAACTAGTATTTATAGTTTTCAAAAATTTATGCTGCAGCGGATCAATCGGCGTCATTAGTCGAGATCGTCGATCAACTCGGTGATCTGCCCTTTGGTAGGTTTTATCACCGTGGAACGGTGATCCGCCCTTTTGTCTAGTTTATCGCCGTCTTGCGTTAGCCTTCAGCATCGTCGTGTTTGGATCATTGGGCGACATAGTACAGCTTTGCGAAACTGCTCGTCGATATGTCGACTACTCCTTTTCACCGTTGATTTGATCCTTTCCTTCAGGGATGAGCACACTGGAAAAAAAAGGCGAGGATAAGACCCTTTTGGCGACTCGCCGAATTGGTTCGGCGATTCTCTAATCTTCATTTCTTCGATCATTCAGCTACTTTTTTTCCTTCTTGCTAAGTAGTCTCCATGCTTTCCCTCAAACTTCAAATACCTGAAACTTAAGGGTTTTCATCAGATATTGAGATAAAATATGCATTTGAGGACACTAATTCTATCTAAATATAGACCTAAATGAGTTCAATTTGTGGACTCATCATACCCCCTAGTCGTAACACGACGTACTCGACCCCGAAGGGGTCTTATACAAGCCTCATAACATTTATTCATCGCATAGTTTCACAACCCGAGAGCACCCCCTAGCCGTAATATTGTGTACTCGACCCCGAAAGGGTCTTATACAAGCCTCATAGATCATTCCTTGCATAATATACTTGAAAATAGAGAGGAATTAAATACTTTCTTTACGATCGAAGATATTTTCATCAAAAAGCAAGCGGAAGACTTTCTAGACATTGTACACTATGTCTCAAACCATCTAATACTTTGAATACAACATTGGGACTTAGCCCATACAAAAACATTAACATAAACTAAAGACATAAAAGAAACACAATGGGTTTTTTCCTCGAAACTATGAGGACTCACCAAGTCTTCATCTTCAAGCACTTTAAAAACCTATCCTTCAAGCATAGAACACCAATATCTCCAAACCCTACACTTTAGTAAGAAAAGGGGAAGAATGGGGATATCACATTAGATGTACTAAGTATGATGACCATGCAAAAATATGCTTAAAAAAGGGACATTTTGTTGAAAGTCATGCTTTTATGCCATTTGGTAAAGCTTCATGAACATTGAATAAATGAGGCATAATATAAGTCACAACCAACATACAAGTAACCATTTCACATTAGAACAAGATCACATATAACCCTTTACTTTTACATGAACCTTCACTTCAAGTAACCCTTAGGCTATACCTTGTGCAATGTATGGATAGCGTCCCATACCACAATCCACACCAAGGCATCACCTTAAGGTTACCAAAAGTGAACTTGCCATTCAACCTTTCCACCTTTACACAGTAAAGAATTTAAGAAACATAAGCATCACATCATAACATTAATACCAGCATCTAAGACAACTCTAAGTCATACTTATGCAATGTGCAAGTATCATCCCATACTACTACTCACACTAAGTACTACTTTGAAGTCACCATGGACAAGGAACATTTATATACAATAGACATGAAAAGGATGTAACTCATACTACAATCCAAGTATAGCAAGCATCTTTACATTTAAGCATATAATCATTTAAGAGTCAATATTCTTCATTAGCTTCGTTACATTAAGCGCATGTTAATTCATTAGACATTAGATCAACATTCTTCATTAACACATTATCACAAGAGCCCATTCATTCATTAACATTATAAGGAACACAGCATGATCTCTCTCAAATGCCTACTTGTGCAATGCATAGATGGCGTCCCATACCACCACCCACACTAAGTAGTACATCCTTAAGAATCCATATTTCACTAACATTCTTTGTGGGGGTAAGCCTTAACCGATATAGACCATGTGAGCTTGACATGAAATCCCAGTGTCACCCTCACCGGATAAAGGGACTCCTACTTGCCTAAGGTAGGACCATCGTTTGTTTATCCTTAAGTGGATACACTAGCTTGACCGATGTAGGCACATAGTTAATGGGATATGGGGATTTCTACTAGATACCCCGCCTCAACTCACAGATGAACATCCATTCCAAGAGATTGCTACTAAGTACCCTGCCTCAATTCACGGATGAGCATCCATCTCTAACCATATCCACTCGGTGCTTAGCATTATTCCCCACGGAATACATTACATTCATTACATTAATTCATTATGGGATAAGGGATTGCTACTAGATACCCCACCTCAACTCCCGGATGAGCATCCATCCCAACCCAACATTCATTAAAACGGGATGTAGGGATTGTTACTAGATACTTTGCCTCAACTCCCGGATGAGTATCCATCCCATCCCATATTCATTCATTGGAAAGCTCATAGATTCAAATATGAGAATAACCTTTCACCTAAGAATCCCATGTTGTGAGAAAGTTCTTTCACAACATGTCTTTTCATTCATTGGAGTATAATTGAGAATAGCTTTTCAATAAGTACTTCATCATTAACATTATCATTGAACTTCAGTCATTCTTCATTCAAGTGTGTGTGTATGTGAGAATATTCATTCACATAATCACCATCATTCACAAGTGTTAATAGAGTGATAACATTCAATCCTAACACAATTAGATTCTAAACATGATCACCATTCATTCATTTAGATCACACACATGTTTCACATTATAATCATACATTAACCTCCACATGTAGGATACAAGGAATATATCCATCAATTCAATACCTCAATGTACATAGTAAATAAACACCTCCACCTTTTAAGTGGATCAACATCTCTAGTACAATTCTAATTCAACATGTAATTTAGCCATAACTTTCCCTCTCAAGGCCATGCTCACAAGTCATCCACAAACCTTCAATTTACCATAATGAAGACATACATAATGATACAATTCAATGACCCAAAGCAATTAAGACAAGTTCCATTCATAAGCCTTCACAGTCATCAAACCCACTTCATAAAGGTACAATTTAGGAATTGAGAGAAATTGTGGGTTCATAGAGTATTTTCATCATAAATATCAATTAAACATCAATAAAATCATAATTTGTCATTAGAAACCATTTGAAATTGTTTGATGAAAGAACCCATGAGATTGAGTAAAACCCTAGGTTTTCATGACTTGAAATCACCTTTGAATTGGCTCCTTGAATGGAAAATTAGACAAGGATGAAGACCAACATACCTTTACTAAGAATCCCCAAGCAATTTGAGGAAGAACCACCTTGGAATCACCAAACCCTAGCTTCAATGACTCCCTTCTTCTTCTTCTCTAATAGAGGATTTCTAGTGAGAGAAAATATTTGAGAGGAGGTGGGTTTCTTTTTTATTCTATATGGAGTGGCTTAAATGAAAGGGTTTAGGTCATAAAAAGGTCTTATAGTTGTTAGGAAAGGAATAGAATAATAAGGACTTAACTTTGGAAAATAACCAAGGACCCTTAAAGTTGTAACTTAAAAATTCTGCCCTTGCCCGTCCAAGCTCGCCCTTTGGCCACTTGGACTCACCAAGTGCACTACGCGACTCGCCAAGTGCATCCTTGGCTCGCCCTTTGTTCCAGTGAGCTCACTAAATAGGCTGGTCATTGGGCGATTGTAGGGCGCCAATGGGCGACACACAAACCAGGTTGGTGAGCTACCCCTTAGCTCGCCCTTTGGTCCAATACCTAGGACAAATGGGCAGTCTACTAGGCGAGAACAAAAGCTCAAGGGCGACTCTCCCAATTCATTGGGCGATCCAACCGACCATCGCCAAACATCCCCTCTAGGAACAAGGCTTCTTTCACCCTATCGTGCTAGCCTAGGCCCTTTCTTGCACCCTAGGCTTCCTCCTTTCTCAATTTAGGTTCTAAAACAGCCTAGACATCAACCTAAAGGTACACTAACCCAAACGTAAAGGCTCCAGTTCTACCTATCATTTTCCGAGTCGTTACACATAGGTAATAGAAATAGTACAAAATTATTAAAACTTTTCATTTAAAACCATATGATTCAAAACATTCATTTAACAATCTTTCAAAATACACAACGGAAGTCTAAGTCTCACATGGCCATCTTAGACAAAACTTTAAACAAGATAGGGTCATGGCCCTTTACAATCGAAAACTACTAAATGTCTATTACATGAAATAAAGAGAAGCTTCTAAACTCTTTTCCTCGATCTATGAGGACATACCACTTGATGTTGGAGGAATAGCAATCCAAGCACTTCAATCTAGAGTAAGAAAATCACTTGCCGGAACCTACACTTGTAGTTAAAATAAGAGAAATATGCGTTAGCATACAAAAATGTAACATGCTTTAAAAGGGACATTTTTGGTTGGAAACCATGCTTTGCCATTTTAGTAAAGCTTCATAAACATTTATAAAAGAAGCATAATATAAGTCACAACCAACATACAAGTCAAATTTTCACATTTGAACAAAGTCACATATAACCTTTTACCTTCACCTTGTGCCTCCACCACAAGTAACCCTCAAGCTATACCTTGTGCAATGTATGGATAGCGTCCCATACTACCACCCACACTAAGGTACCACCTTAAGGTCACCAAAAGTGAACTTACAATTCATCCTTTCCACCTTTACACAATAAAACATTTAAGAGACATAAACATTACATGAATCACATCATCACATTAATACCAACATCTACGACAACTCTATGTCATACTTGTGCAATGTACAAGTAGCAGCCCATACTACTACTCACACTAAGTACTCCTTTGAAGTCACCCTAGATAAGGCACATTCATATACAATAAGTCATGACAAGGAAGTAATTCTTAATACAATCCAAGTATAGCATGCATCTTTACATTTAAGTATTTAAGCCAACATTATTCATTAGGTTCATTTAGGACACATTCATGCATTTAGAGGACTTTTATACATTTAGTCATTAAGACTTAGAGAACTCACTATAGTCCCTTCAAAGCCTACTCGTGCAATGTATCGATAGCATCACATACTACTACCTACACTTTGTAGTACCTAGCAAGTAACTAGAGTTCACATCTCACATGATGTGAATAAGCATTTAACCAACATAGACCATGCAAGCTAGACATGGAATTTGGTGTCATGTAACCCCATACCATAAGAGGTGTTCCACTTACCTAGGGTAGAACAATAACATTAGCTCAGATGGAATCCACTAGCTAATATCCTATATGGGTACATAGTTATGGGATATGAAGATGTTCATTGGAACTCTAACCTAACATTGGGAGAGTTTCCATCTAACCATATCCACTCGGTGCTTAGCCTACATTCCCATCTATTATTTCATTCACATTACATTAGTGTATTAGGAAGGAATGCCATAGGCCTATCGACCCATGATACATCATTACACAAGGAAGGAATGCTATAAGCCTATCGATCCATGGTACATTCAAGGATAGCTCTAGACTCACCATGAAAAGAATGTCGTAGGCCTATCGATTAGTGGTCCCTCATTACATTCTTATACTCATGAAATAAATGCCACTAGGCTATCGATTCATGGTACATTGACTCATTAAGAAAGGAATCCCTCTAGCCTATCGATTCTAGAGTCTTCATTACATTAGATCATTTATGAAAAGAATGGCTAAAGCCTATCAATTCATAACCATCAAGTCAAGATACATTCATCACTCATATATGAAAAGAATTCCATAGCCTATCGATTCATAATCATCAAGTAAAGACACATTCATTATATAAGAAAAGGATGCATATGCCTACCAATTCTAGATTCAACATTCCCATTATAGAAACTCTTCACATTCTATCATCATCATTCATGAGTGTATAGTGAGAATATCCTTTCAATCACAACACATTCACATTATATACAAGATCATCATTCTATCATTGATATCACATGTATATCCTTCACGTTATACATTCATACATACAACATCCTGATAATACCTCAATTACTCATACTATGCCTTCAAGGTCATGATCACAATGTACATAGTAAGTAAACACCTCCACATTTCAAGTGGATCAACAATTCAAGCACAATTCTACTTCAACAAGTAATTAGGTCAAACTTTCCCTTTCAAGGTTATGATCACAAATCCTCAATTCACCAACAATTCACCATAATTAGGCATCGATGATGATACATTTCAATAATCTAAATCAATCCAGGCATATATCCATCAACATTCTTTCATAATCAACAAACCATTTCATAAGGTACAATTTAGGAATTGAGAGAAATCATGGGTTCATAGAGTATTTTTTATCTTAAACCATCAATTAAATATCAATATAATCATCATTTATCATTTGAAAACTTTTGATGCAAGAACCCATGAGATTGAGTAAAACCTAGGGTTTTTGTGAAACTTGAAAACTATGAAACTTCTTTGAAATTGACTCTAGGGTGAAAGTTAACCCTAGATGAAGATCACCATATATTTTACTTGAAGATTCTAATGAAAATCTACCCAATAGCCTTCCTCTTCAAGCCGTAAGTCTTCTTCTTCTCTTGGTCTTCAATGGAGTTTTAAAGAGAAGATAGTTTGAGAGGGAGAGGTTTTGATTTGGGGAAATTTGAAGAATGAAATCTAAAATAGTATTTTATTGTTTTAATACTCTTAATATACCTAAATAATCCTAAAATAACCGTCCACACTCTTAACTAAGCAAAAGGTGAATTTACCACTTCACCCTTTAGTTGGTCGTGTCACTTGACGGCACACAGGTGCCATCCACGAGCCCTAGACTCACGGACCATCTTGTTGGTCCATGGTCTGGGGCTATGGCTTGGTTGGGGCCCCTTGACCTACGGAGGCCATCCACGGGGCGTGGACCCCTTCCGTAGGTCACCAAACTTTGGCCAACTCTCATCAATTAGGGCAACCTTGGGGGTTAAGCTTAGGGTCCTCCTCAAGGACCCCTAGGGTGGTCCATGGGGAGTCGTACCTTGATGTTTAAGCCCTAAACCCCTCAACCATGACTCAGGACAACTTAAAACATCATCAAACATCACACACTCACTAGTTAGGCTCTAGTTTCACTAGTTCATTTTTAGGGTCGTTACAATATTTCCTTAGCTTTGAAGATTTCATGATTTCCATTTCTAAGAAATTGGAAGTGGGTGTTGATAATTCTTCATCTTAGACCTCTGTAAATAAAATATTAATCCTACCTAGTTGATGGAAACACAATTTGGTAACAATTTCTACCTTTTTATGATGTCTAGCTAAAATCCCAATTCTTGGGTCGTGATTATGTGATTATGGGCTGAGTTAACCATTGGGTATTGCTAATTGATAGTTTAAATATTGTTTAAAAGTGATTTCATTTAGTAATTGTGGTTAATCTAAAGGGTTGTAGTTGCAAATGCAACTCTACCTTCGTGTTTTTGTCTTGCTCGAGACAGAGGTTTTAAAACCAAGATTACTGAATTGATGGTATGTGGGTATTGGGTTGTCATGGGTTCAGCTCGAGAGAGTGAATCCTAAACACTTTTCCACACATTCAGCTTGAGAGAGTGAATGGACTAAAGAGTAGGTTGTTCTTAATTGTTATTTATTGGTGTTTGAGAGGAACCAATTTTATTGAGGGTAAATTGCTCGAGAGAAAGTTTATCCCCACTAAAGTCTAGATTAATCACTGATTTACAACTATTTACTATTAATTGCAATCACCCATTTATCTACCTAAGCCGATAATCCAATCACATCCGAAAAACCCGTCTCTATATTTGTATTTTCATGTTATTTGTTATTGTATTTGATAATAAAACTTAAAACCCCCTTATATTTGACATTTGTGTCTCCCCAAACTTGAATCATGCTTTTATTTGTACATGTTTTTACCTATAATTGACTTGAGCATATTCATACTTGGCTATTAACTTGAGCTTCTCAAATACGTGCCACTCCCTGTGCGATTCAATCCCAACTCACTTAGTTGGGTTATATTACTGACTAATGATATTTGTCACTTAGAATTGGATGAAGTGTCCTGATACGTGAAATCAAAATGGCGCCACTAATAAGGCCACAAATTGGACTTATTTAGGGTTATATTTTAATAGAAATTGTATTCTCAAATCCTTATTTTATCTCAATATCTTATGGAAACCCTTAAGTTTCAGGTATTTGGAATTTGAAGGAATGTATGGACACTAAGTCGCAAAAAGGAATGAGAAGGCTGAAAAGAATAACGAAATAAAGGCCTAAGGATCGCCAAGTCCACTTGGCGAGTCACCAAAGGGTCTTACTTTGCCTTTTTCTAGTGTGTTGAGCTCTGAAGGAAAGGATCAAGTCGGCAGAAAAAGGGAACAGTCGGCGCATCGCTGAGAAGTTTCGTGAAACAGTACCATATCACCCAATGACCAAGATCACGATGATGCTGAAGGATCGTGCAAGATAGTGATGAACTACACCAAAAGGTGAATCGCTAAGTTGATCAGCAAATCTGACTAATGACGATGAATGATCTGCTGCAGCACAAATCTGTGAAAGCTATAAATACTAGTTAGAGTTGTAGTTTTAGGAGTTGAACAATTATTATAATTTTCATATAGAATAGTACTTTTTGATATTTTTTCTCTAAGTTTGAGAGGGTTTTGAAGACTTGAAGATCCAAAAGGTTTCATCTTCAAGATTTGGTTTGGGTCTCTTGGATTCTTCAATTTTGGCATGTATCAAGACTTAAATATTCATACCCAGTTGAATGCGAGCTCAATTTGGTATAAATTTATATCTTTTATACATGTGTGGCTAAAACCCCCAATTCTTGGGGTGTGATTTAGCGAATATGGGTTAAGATAATTATTGGGTTTTGCTTGCTAATAGTTTAATCGTAGTTTAATTGTGATTTCGTTTAGTAGTTGTGGATGAATTCAATGAATTTATTGTAGTTGCAAATACAAGTTTATTTGTATGTTTTTGGCTAGCTCGAGAGAGAGGTCATAAAATTAAAACTACTAAATTGATGGCCAGTGTGAGTGGGTCGACATGAGGTTCAGCACGAGAGAGTGAACCTTAGTCCCATGTCCACACACTCAGCTTGAGAGAGTGAGTGGTTTAAGTAGTAGGCTGGTCTTCACGTGGCAAGTGGGTGTCTGAGAGGAATGCATTTGAAATGGGGTAAGTTTCTCGAGAGGAGCTTATCCTCCTTAAAGTTTATCCTAGTCACAATTATTCTATGAATCTTCTATCGAAAGCATGTACCCAATAATCTAGCTTAACCCGTATTCCCGTCACATCCCAAGGATCCCCTCTCATTACTTAGAAATCCTTGTTTATTTTGTTGTTTATACTCACTAGTGACAAAAAACCCCATTGTTAAGTGACACTCTTGTGTCCCCTTTTAATTTATAATGTTATTAATCGTAAATGTCTTTAGCTACGACTAATTAGAACTAAATTTTATTTTTCTATTAATTTTAAAAACCACTCTCTTGGGAATGATCCCAACCCTTGGTTGGGTTACTAAACTATTGTACAATCGTAGACACTTGCATCGGAAGTTGTGTCTTGATTAAGCAAACATCAAAATGGCGCCGCTGCCAGGGAGTGGTGTTGCTTGAGAATTCTTAGATTAGTAGAATTTTCATTCTTCTTAGCTGTAGTTTTACTAACTTTATTTTTAGTTTTGTTTGGCTGATTTGCGCTTCAAAAGCAGAGGAGGTGAATATATCAACCAACACTTGCGAGCAAATGGAATTTCCTCTAGTAGAGGTAATGATAATTAGGGATAGAATCCTAACCTTCAACCAATTGGAGGGCGAAAGGGTCCACAAGTCATGGGCAAGGTTAAAGAACTGATCACTCAATGCTCAATTCATGACATCCCCGACATAATCCTCATTGACTGCTTCTACAGAGGTCTTGGCCCCAGAAATAAGAGTGTGGTCGACCAACTTATTTCGGGTGATATTGCAAAGCAGTCATATGCTTTGGCAGTCCAACTGCTTGACAACATGACTAAAATGAACCAATAAGTAGAAAAGGACTTCATGATGACCGCACTGATGACTCAGGTGGATGAGTTGGCCAAAAAGATGGTAAAAATCGAGGGTCAATGCAAAAGGAAGGATGAATATTCCCCTCCTCATGAGTGCAGAAATCCCAAGGACAATGAAGTTAAACGCATTGAGGGAATGCTATCAACCATTCTCCACAAGGTGACTAAGCAAGATAGAGAGCTGGAAGAATTTAAAGAAGACATTGAAAGGATGAAGCAAATGATTTGGTCTCATTCCATAGTTGTCCACCTGGTCGAGAACCTTATGGGTCATGCGTTGCCTTAACTCCATTCGTAGAAAAATAGGGGGTTACCTAGTGATTATATGGCTAACCCCAACAAAGAAGATTAAATGCTGACTCGCGTCATGCCACGACGTTAACAAAGGCGTTGTTTGGGAGGCAACCCAAAACATTTATTGCTTTCTTTTTACTTTGATAAAATAATGATGTGTTGATTGTGCAAATGGAAGTGTGGTAAGTGAACGAAAAGTGCAGATTGGCGAGCAACAGTTCTAATCAGCGAATCGCCAAACGGTTTGGCGACTATGAACTAGATCGCCGTTAGACTCTAGACCATCTTCCATTGGAGTCTGTAAAACTCGGTGAGCACATGAAATTATTGGCGAACCACCGATCGTGTCAGTGATCCCGACAGAGACCACCGTTTGGACTCCCACAAAATATAGAGGTTTTGTAACCTTCAGCGAGGGAAATGACTACCTGGTGTTCTGCCGAGTGAGTAGGCGAGCTTGACTAATGTCTCCGAGTGGGCAAAAATTGGACAGTTTTTGCAAGCCAAAGGTTTAAAAGTTTCAAATTCAGATGGGTTCCTTCACGCTAGTAGTTGGGTTCCCAATATGGTGTCTCATGAGATGGAAACCTCCATGTTAGTAGTTAGGATTTCTAGTAGCAATTTCCCTATCCCATAACTATGTGCCCAAATAGGTCTTTAGCTAGTGGATCCACCTAAAAGCTAAAATGTTCGTTCTACCTTAGGCAAGTAGAACACCTCTTTTCAGTGTGGGGGTAGAACATCGGATTCCATGTAGCTCACATGGTCTATGTCGGTTAAGGATGTATTTCTCTAAATGATAAGAATATGAATTATGATAAGAACATGAGCATGTTTTGTGGTTCCTCAACAGGTTCTACTTAGTATGAATGGGGGTATGGGACTTCATTCATGCATTGCACAAGTAGGCTTTGAGAGTGGGCCTGATATGTCTCTTTTATGATATGATGATTATGAGTTGAATGTATGCTTTATATGAATTATGAATATGAACATGAACTATGATTCTGACTTCTTAATGAGCTTTACTTAGTATGAGTGGGGGTATGGGACTTCACTTATACATTGCACAAGTAGAGTTATAAAGGGGTTAGGGTGAGGTTCTCTTATGTTATGAAGACTTATGGATTATGTATGAAAGGTAGGTATGAATGTTATGGTTGACTTCACTTGTTACAAGTTATGAACATGAATGATTCCTTACTCATGTATGTCGGCTATGAATAAGGCAAAGTAAGATATGTATGTTGTTGGTGGCCTAAATGTGATACTTAGCATTTGGTAGGGTTATGGAATCTTACCTTTGCATTGCACTAGCGTGGCTTTGGGTTGCTTATGTATTGGTTTGACTATGTGTATGAACTATGTCTTGTGAAGATTCATATATGTATTATGCTTATGTTGGAGACTATGCTTGTAATTATGATGATATCTCTTATGCTATGATGAGTTGTATGTGAGTTGCTTTATGAGTTACATTCTCCAACTATTTCAAAGATGACGTTCAAAAGTGGCATATAGCATGGTTTCAAATAAGATGTCCTTTTTATGCATGTATTAAGAATTTTTATGCATTGCTTCCATACTTAGTACTTTTTGTGCTAACCCCATTTTTCTACATTTTCTATAAGTGTAGGCTTTGGAGATATTGGATTCCATCCTCTTAGCTAGGACAATAGTAGATCAAGAAGAAGAATATTGGTGAGTCCACATTGTATTCGAGGGCTTCACTATATGTACTTTATGTCTCTAAGATTGTATTCAAGACTTTTAATTCAAATGTTATAGGTTGTTTCAGACATAGTGTATAGACTCTCTCATTTTTATAAAAGACTTTGATTGTAAAGAAGAGTTTTAAATTCCACACTATTTTCCTATAATCTTATGTCTATGATTACGCTAAGGGCTTGAATGAGACCCCTTCATGGTCGAATACACCATGTTACGTCTAGGGGGTACCCCTGGGTTGTCACAATAAGACTTGAGTGTATGCAATTAGATTGCTTTGAGAGTAAAGTGAATACATTATAATCTAATTGTTGTGTTGATTGGATGATTATCCCCATGCACACATTTAGGTATGAATATCATACGATGTGAAAGGTTTGTCACATGTAGTGATTCTAAGGTTGGAAGACTAGTCTTACCTACTGTCTCTAAGAGCTTTAGCATGAGTTTGTTGGATAGAGTGTCAACAGATTCTTCCATAATCATAAACTTAAGTCAAGACCTAATGTGAACTCAGTGGGAGTTAATGCTTAGCATCGAGTGGATATGAATATGAGATGGAAGCTTCTACGATAGTGGAGTCCTGCTTTCCAAATTGATTGCTTTTACACTATCTGAGTCTGGGTTCCCAAAGTAGGTATCTCATGAGATGGAAACCTTCTACCTTAGTTGAGTTCGGGTTTCTAGAAGCAATTTCCTTATCCCATAAACTATATGCCCACAGAGGTCTTTAGCTAGTGGATCCACCTAAGCTAATAGTTTTGTTCTACCTTAGGCAAGTAGGACAACCCCTTTCCGGTGTGGGGTAGACACCGGATTCCATGATTAAGCTCTCATGGTCTATGTCGATTAAAGCTAATTTCCAAAAGGTCAAGTATAGGATGATCTGTGGCTAATCAAAAAGTATTACTTAGTGTGGGTAGGGGTATGGGAATTCATCCATGCATTGCATAAGTAGTCTTTAAGGGTAGTTATGGTAGGTTTGATGTTAGGGCTATTTGTAATGTTGTATGCAAACTTGGATTGTTGCTATGAGTTGTTTTCCTTGATGTGGTTGACTAAAAGAGTATATTTCCTTGTCTATGAGAAATAGGCTAAGGATGAGATTAAAAGATGGTAAACATGAATGAGGATCTAAAGTGACTTGCTTAGTATGGGTGGGATTATGGGATTTTATCCATGCACTGCACAAGCTTGCCTTGAGGTGGCTCATGAAGTGTTTCTATCACATTCTAAAACTAGATGGTATTGACTATATTTATATGTTCCGAATGGTATTTCTTATGTGTCACGACCCGAGAGTACCCCCTAGTCGTAACATGGCGTATTCGACCCCGAAGGGGTCTTATACGAGCCACATAGTCATTCATTGCATTCAAT
>JAJONQ010071246.1:0-12082 GCA_036250385.1 Solanum microdontum
AAAGGTATATTGTTCAAAAAATATGCAGAACTAATTTCATATATTCCTGAATATCATATATATGATTGAATAAATTTATGTTAGTTATTATGTATTAGTATTATTTGAATCATGATTTCTAGTTTATTAGCACACTGGAAACAGGGAGAAAACTTCTATACTATGCCATCCTAATGTTGAAACCGGTAGGCGAGGAAAGCCATTTAGGGGAGTAACAAAGTTGAGGCGCTGATTAGAAGGAAGTCCGCTAAAGTACGATGCTAGTAGTGACAGGGAAACATGATAAAGATAATCTAGTTCATAATGATCTAATATGAATTTAATCAATTATGAATATGATAGGAAGGAATAATTTGAAATAAAAAACCTGCATAATAAAGAACATGACTACATACATGCATGATGAAATGATTAAAAACTACGAAACTTTAATCTTATATGTACTTAAAAATATAGAAATAATTGAATTAAGAAGAATAATATGGGAAAAAATATTTAATGATTACGAATCAGAAGATATATTAAATCAAGAATGGTATGAAATAGACCTACATGATTTAGACCTCGAAAGAATAAAATGGTATGATTTAGAAATAAATTCAGATTAAAATGAACTACGAATATTTACAATATTGGATAGAATCTATGGAATACATAAAACTATTAGAACAATTAATGGAAGAAAATTTATATAAGTACCAAAGAACCCAAGATATGTTATACCTAGAATATATCATAAATAATATTAAAGAGATATCAAGATTAAAACACTTACCAAAAAAATACTATAATAAAATCTTTAAAATAAATAACTCACCTACCGCACTACCACCTACCAAAAAAGTCATGAATTCTACACCTACTACACTACCAAAAATGTCATGAACCCCTCACCTACCAATAAGATGAATTTCGCACTGAAAAATGGTATCAGAGCTCTGAAATATAAATATTATTATATTTCTAATGCTTGAGTTTTGAGTTGAGTAAGAGTAAGAGTAAAGGTAATTCCTTCAAAAGATTATACGGGAACTAACTATTCCCAAGAGTTAAAATGTTTTCACATTTGAACAAGAGAGGAAACATCGAATTCCAAGAGAGATTTTAAGCTAGTTTTTTAGTAATTATCTCAAATCATAGAAAGAGTTTTATTTTTAAAAACATATGAGCTAAGTATGTTTTGGGAGTAATATTGAGCACCGATATGGGGACGAGTTCATAATAACTCAAGTCTCTATAAACTATGTAGCCATCATAGGTAGAAAGGAGCATACTTTTTAGATGATTCCTTAGTGCATTTTAGCATAGACTAGTGGATCTGCTTAGTTGAGGCGTTTTATATCACGACAAGGTATAGGACCGTTCTGGCAGCGTGGGCGAGACGCTTTATCATCACTTTAGCTCATAGAGGTGGTTGTCGGTTAGAGAAACTCCCACAGTATTATATTACCTTATATGTAACTAAGTTGTTATTGTATATCTTTAATACTTTGAGCTGTCACCTACTGTTTTAAATGATGTGTATAAAATGTACTTTTATTGTTGTTTTTATTTCGCATTTAAGTTCAGTATTCTTGAGTTGAGTAAAGCTAAGGTAGGTGTTCTCTTAAGATTCCTTTCATGCTTATGTCATGTTTTGTTTTCCCCTCGCATACTCATACATTCAATGTACTGATGCCTTTTGGCCTGCATCATTTTATGATGCAGACACTGGTAATTAGGATCAATATCCAACGCCTCGTTGATCCAGTTAAGCACTCAGAGTCAGTTGGTGAGCCTCCTTACTTTCCAGAGGATCCCTTATTATTTTGTTTTTAGCATTTCAGTTGTTAGGATGATCAAGGGTTTTGTCCCGACATCCCTCATAGTATTAGAGGCTTCATAGGCAAGTAGTTCTAGTTCTTTAGTCTTTCCGTTTTTAGTTGTATACGTTAAGACTTGAGTTTCCATTTTGGCTAGTTTAATATTTCTTTAAGACATTGCATAAGTTGTCTTTTGAGACTGTTTCCTGTTATTCAAGTCTTCCGCTATAATTTTAGCCCGACAAAGGGTTCGCTTGGGGCCAACAATGGTTCTCGAGTGCCACTCCCGCCAGGGAGTAGGCTCAGGGAGTGACAAACTTGGTATCAGAGCACAGAGTTCAAGGGTCCTAGGGAGTCTATGAAGCTGTGTCTGTAGAGTTCTAGTTATCGGTGTGAAGCGTGCCACATCTATAATTAGGAGGCTCCAACATTTAGGAAATTCTTTCACTTCTTTCACATTCATTTCGTGCGATAGAGTTTATCGCTATGAAGTTTGTTTCTAACTCGTGCTTGCGCGTGTGTTTCAGTAATCATGCCTCCACGAAGATATGTGAGAGGTCGTCTTGCTAGGCATAACATTGAGGAGCAAGTGGTACCAAATGCACCTGAAGTGCAACCTCAAGAAGAGGTCACAAATGCTAAAATTTTGGGATGCAATCCAAATGCTAAGTCAGGTTGTGACAAACCAAGTTGGGCAACAATGACAGGCTCGACAGGAAGAGGATGATACTTCAAGGATTCGTGAGTTCTTGAGGATGAATCCTCCAAGTTTTACTGGTTCAAGCACTATTGAGGATTCGAAAAACTTTGTTGAGGAACTGTAAAAGGTATTTGAGGTCATGTATGTCGCCAATGCTGAGTGAGTGGAACTAGCTGCATATCAAAGTAAGAATGTTGCTAGGACTTGGTTTGACTAATTAAAGATGGGTAGAGTTGAGGGTGCACCAATTTTGACTTGGGCTATGTTTGATGAGGCTTTCTTGGGGCGTTTCTTTCCCTAAGAATTGAGTGAGGCTAAGGTACAAGAGTTCCTTACCCTTAAACAGGATTCACTAAGTGTTCATGAGTACAACTTGAAGTTCACCCAACTTTCCCGTTATGCACTGGAGATGGTAACGATTATGAGAAGCAGGATGAGTGTATATGTTGCTAGGTTGTCCCGTCTATTAATCAAAGACGGCAAGACAACTATGCTAATAGGGTACATGGATATAGCAAGATTGATGGTTTATGTTAAGCAGGTAGAGGAAGAGAAGTTGAGGGATAGGGAGGAGTTTAGGAACAAGAAGGCTAAGACAGGGAGTGAGTTTGGGCAGCAAAGGAATAATGTGAACCATTCATCCTTTCAGAAAAAGCAAAAGGGACCTACTCCATCATCTGCTAGTGCACCTGCACTCAGGAACAAATGTGAGTATAATGGTCAGAATTCACAACACTTCAGAGCTAGACCTGCGCAGTCCAAGAGTAGTGTGGAACAAGGAGGTTACTGGGCTCCTGCATGTGCTAAGTGTGGTAAGAACCACCGAGGTAAGTGTCACGATGTCTCCACAGGTTGTTTCAAGTGTGGATAAGACGGTCACTTCATGAAAAAGTGCCCTAAGAACCGACAAGGTAATGGGAATTAGGGAAATAGAGCCCAATCTTGATCAGTTGCTCCACCAGACAGGGCTACACCTAGAGGAGCTACTTCTGATACTGGCAGAGAAGAAAACCGCCTTTATGCGATCACTAGTTGTCAAGAGCAAGAAAATTCTTTAGATGTCGTCACTGGTATGATCAAAGTCTTTACTCTTGATGTTTATGCTTTGTTAGACCCAGGAGCAAGTTTATCTTTTGTGATGCCTTATATTGCAATGAATTTTGAGGTTCATCCTAAGAAACTTTGTGAACCATGTTGTGTTTTTACAACTGTTGGGGAGTCTATTCTAGCTGAGCGAGTATATCGTGATTGTGTCGTTTCCATCAATCACAAGGATATCATGGTTGATTTTAGTTGTGTTAGAGATTGTAGATTTCGATGTCATTCTAGGTATGGATTGGCTTAATGCCTGTTATGCCTCTATTGATTGTAGAACACGAGTTCTTAGGTTCCAAATTCCTAATGAGCCAGTTATAAAGTGGAGTAGTAGTTCAGCGGTACCTAAGGGTCATTTCATCTCGTACCTTAAGGTGAGAAAGTCAGTTTCCAAGGAGTGTGTCTATCGCTTAGTCTAGTTAATGACCCTAGTGTTGAGATACCTCATATTGAGTCAGTTCTAGTTGAGAGTGATTTTTCAGAAGTCTTTCCAAATTATCTACCCGGAGTCCCTTCTGAGAGAGATAGACTTCGGTATAGATATTCTTCCTGATACTCGTCCTATATCTATTCCACCATATAGAATGGACTTAGCAGAGTTGAAAGAGCTTAAAGAATAGTTGAAAAATCTCCTTGATAAGGGTTTCATTCGACTAAGTGTCTCACCTTGGGGTGCTCTGGTCTTATTTGCAAGGAAGAAAGATGGTTCCCTTAAGATATGTATAGATTACCGTTAGTTGAACAAGGTTACCATCAAGAATAAGAATCCTCTTTCGAGAATTGATGATCTTTTCGATTAGCTTTAGGGTACTACTTGTTTCTCTAAGATAGACCTCAGATTAGGCTATCATCAACTGAAATTAAGGGAATGTGATATTCTAAAGAAAACATTCAAGACCCGTTATGGTCATTACGAGTTCCAAGTTATGTCCTTTGGTTTGACCAATGCACCTGCAACATTCATGGACATTATGAATAGAGTATTCAAACCTTATTTAAATACATTTGTTATCGTATTCATTGATGACTTACTAATCGATTCAAGGAATGAAGAGGATCGTGCTAGTCATCACAGAGTAGTTTTTCCAGACTTTAAATGATAGAGAGTTATATGCCAAGTTCTCTAAATGTGAGTTAACGGTTGAGTCTGTGGCATTCTTAGGCCACATTGTTTCCGGAGAGGGAATTAAAGTTGGTACCCTGAAAATAGAGGCAGTGCAGAATTGGCCTAGACCCACATCTCCAACTGATATTAGGAGTTTCTTGGGTTTGGGTGGATATTATAGAATGTTCGTAGAGGGGTTCTCATCTATTTCATCCCTTTTGACCAAGTTAACTTAGAAAACAGTGAAGTTTCAATGGTCTGAAGCTTGTGAGAAAAGCTTTCAGGAATTGAAAAAGAGGTTGACCAAGTCTTTGTAATCTATCCACTGTTGCAAGTCTTTTCCAAGCTGCTAACCATAGGAAGAATTTATGTCTTGGATAAATTGTTGGGAGCATCACAATATTCTTCCAAGGGACTTTTTGAAACTGTGGTGTCAAGCAATGATACATTTTCTTTATGGAGAACATTCCATTTGATACCATCAACTTTAATCTTGTTTTAAAGTCTCCCTGAAGTAGCTGGTTTTCCATCACATACTGTCTAACAAACAAAATCTTTCTTATGACCCACGATGCAGACTTGGGAATAGGGCAAACTTCAACATTAACACTCTTCATATAGTAAATATGCACCCATTTTATCCATAGACATTATTTTTCTTCGGTTATGGCCCATAATTCCTGCAAAATAGTTTCATTGTTCCAAATTGTCATGTCAATTTTATTCTGTCCACCTGCTGATTTAAGGAGGGGTATTTTGGTCTTTTCCTTACCCCACTATCCTAGCACACTTCTTTCACTTTTTAGGGTCTAAACTAATTGAAATTAGTTTTAGTCATTCCAAAAGAGATTAGGATTTTTTAGAGAGAAGTTTAAGAGGAGAAAAAGAAGAATGTTCAAGATTCTTGCAAGCATTGAGGATTTTCGCCAAGAACTTAGTTCTTTCAAGGTATGTAAGTTTTCATACTGATGGGTTTGTTCACCCTCACACCAATGTTGAGTTTCCTTTATGAATTCTTCCATTAGATTGAGTATATTCAGATTCTGGTGGAGTTCTTGAGGTTTTTGTGCTTCATTCTTTAAAAAGGGAGTTTTGGTGAGTTCTTGAGGTGAGGGTCTCACGAATAAGTGTTGTCCTGAGGGATTTTGAGTAGATTTTTGATTAATTGGGTTGGATTTATGAATCTAAGGGAGTTTGGAATAAATTAATCGATTTTAGGTGAATTAGGACCAAAAATTGAGAAGAACAATTTGTTAGAATGTTCTGGGATTGGGCTGGGGTCGCGTGATCCTATAGTACTAGCGTGGAGGGAGCCCTATGCTTGCAGTACGCTCCAAACCAGCCCCAGTAAATGAAAGTCTGGCACGGGGAGCCACTGTCGCGCTAGGGACGTCAAGCCCCTTTCGACTCCGTTCTTTATCTCGTATGCATTTCTTTGAATCATTTGTTCGCTCTTATCTTATTAACACCTATCTAAGTCTTCATAAATTATTAAGAGATCCTATATATCCTAATCATCACTTTTGAATTTAAATTTCAAATTCAAGGTAGAGTTAATAGTAAAGTTTAAGGGAGTCCTTTTGAGTCTTTTTGAGAAGTCTTCTACAATTATTTAAAACTAGTTTTAAGACTTGAGTAAATGAGTATGAGAATGAGGAGAGTTACGTTCATATTTCAAATGTAGTATGAGGGGATTAAGTATACCCAAGTATGTAATACTTTTACCTTTAAAACGAGAGGAAACCTTGATTTCTAAATGAGTTCATGAGGAGTTTCGATCATTATCTCTCTTCAGAGAACGTTTTGAGCAATTATCTCAAATTGAGGAGGAGTTATGTGTTTAAACATTTGAGCATGAGTTATATGTATTATTGACAGTAGTATTGATTACCGATATGGGGATGAGTTCATACAACTCAAAATCCTCATAAACCATGTACGCCAACAAGGGTAAAGGATCATACATTTTAGATTTGATTCCTTATTGCTTTTAAGCATAGCCTAGTGGATCCACTTAGTTGAGAATGTCCAATACTCCGATAAGGAACAGGAAAATTGTGGCAACATGGGTGAGATGTTGTATCATCACATAGCTCTTAGGGATGGTTGTCTGTTAGAGAATCTCCCAATTAAGAGTAAAAATTTTATTATTGTATTTTTATATACATTTGAGTTATTATTTACCTTTTTAAAAGCTTTGTATATATTGCATCTTTTATCATTTCTTTCATTTTGAGTTGAGTTTAGTATTATTGAGTTCAATTGAGTATTATTGATTTGAGTTGAGTTGAGTTTAGATGAGGTGAGTATGTCTTCCTTTCTATATGTTCAAGCTTATATGTTATGTTCCAGTGTTTCCCTTACATGCTCATACATTCAGTGTACTGACGTCATTTAGCCTGCATTGTTTCATGATGCAAATATAGGTATTCAGGGTTATCAATGGGCGCTCCGTTGATACCACTTGCCGACTTAGTTTTCTTTGGTGAGCCTCTTTGCTTCCGGAGGGTTCCGCATTTAATTTCCAGCTTGTTAGGATGTTGTGGATCCTGTCCTGACTTCCATCATAGTATTTTAGTTGCTTCTTAGACACTAGTAGTTGAGGCGTCTTTTTCCATCTTCTTTGTGATGTTTTAAAGAGTTGAGTTGAACAATTATGATATTGAGTATTTAAGAATATTATAAGTTAAACTATTTTCATTAATGATATCTTTAGGAGTTGAGTTTTCATTTGAGGTTCCTATTTCACTTGAGTAAGTCTTTTACTGAGTAATGAGTTAGGCTAATGTTTCGCTTGGGGACCGCGAATGGTTCTCGAGTGCCGGCCACGTCCAGGGTGCGAACTCGGGGCGTGACATTGGCAAGATGAACCCAACTCATATTGTTCAAGCTCAAGGTCCTATAAATTACTAGAACCAAAATACCCCTAAACCCTAGCTCACACCTATATAAAAGGGTCTTCATAAGACCAGAAGAACACACAGAAATATAGAAAGAATCCTTGCTCTTCAGTGGTGATCTGCAAGACTTTCGCATACAAAGAAGTCTTCACTCAATGTTGAGCCGCAAGTATTTCATCAAGTCAAGAACAATTGTGAAACGAAGAACCAGGGGATTACATATCTTTTCTTAAAGATTTCATAAAGATTGTAGCCTTCGCAGAAATTCAAATTCAAATAATATTTTTTACTTGCTATTTTTCTTTCTTGTTTGATGTATTTCGGGAACAAAACTTTAGATGCATACACAAAGCACGAATCGTAGATAGCCCCGTTCAAGGTTTTTGTTATCTTTTTAAGATGGGTATAATGCAGCCTTTTCCCACCCTTTGTAAGCCTAAAACCCAACATTTTGTCATCTAAATAAGGTTCTAAACAACATTAATCGACCCTATTACTCTCATTAACACTTCCAAGTCTTAGACCAAACATCCAAGAGGAGAAAAATAGGGTTTCAAGCTTCTTCCAAATTTTTCAAGAAATTTTTTCTTCAACCTATGTAAGGTTACTCATAGAGATGGACTAAGTTCATGCTCACGACCTATATCTATATTCATTAATTTAAAGTTTATGTTCAGAGATTTATCCATAGTCTCTTGAAATCAAAATTAGTTGTGTTTCTTATTCTAAATTCCAATTCCTTTCGTTGAGATTTAGATTTCTATTATGCATATTGAACTCTAAATAGTTTCGCATGTTTCATAGCACATGAACCCTATTTGTTCATAAAAGACATGTTTAAAGATTATTATATGAGATTTCTAATTCATCGATTTCAGATTTGATAGGTAACTCCGTAAGTATACATTTAAATGCATGTTTTGAAAAGAGTTTCTAAAGAAAGAATCAAATGATTTCATATGTAATATTTGACAGCTGAGAAAGATAAAGAGTAAAATAAATGTTCTTCCAAAATGTACTTCAATAAAGAAAAGTAAAAATAAAGTAAAGAAATACTCCCTTCCTCTGTAAAGGTGATTGAGCATAATTGATA
Source organism: Solanum microdontum (assembly GCA_036250385.1). NCBI lineage: Eukaryota > Viridiplantae > Streptophyta > Magnoliopsida > Solanales > Solanaceae > Solanum > Solanum microdontum. The sequence continues at coordinate 8,696 of JAJONQ010071246.1, forward strand.
TGGTTTTGTCACGACCCAGACCTCCATTATTGGCACCCACACTAACCCTCCGGTGGGAGAACCACTAATATAACCCGACTAATCAACTTAAAGAAACTAAACCATTTAAGGATACAGAAACAAGTTTAAATTACGAATTAAATATGGAGTTTACCATCAACTCTGAAGGTTTAACAAAACAACTAAGCATGACCCTCGCAAAAATTCAACCCCTAGACCTGAAAGTCATAGTACGAAAACTCTACTAATCAACACGTCTATGAAAAAAGGGGTGCAACCCCAAAAACTAAACATAAGTAAAATGTCTGAACATCTAGTTGGAGTCCGAAAATAATGGACTAAAAACTAATGATGGATCCATGGAAGCCTGAAAGAATTGGCTCACCCTAAAATCCGGTATCGGTAAATGATCTCCTGGATGAGGTATGTCAGTAGTCACCTGAAGATACCGTGTACTCAACAAGGAAAGAGCAAGTGCAATATTAGTACACAAAACAACGGTGTACTGGTAGGATCACGCGGCTACTTCAGTCAGCCAAATGCAAGAAAGTAATTACAACACAGTAAACACACATATACAAGAGGCATGATTGAATTATCATTTTAGGAGCAATGTGCAATTCCACAGTATCAATAACAAGTAGATACGACATTACAAAGGTTCTCTCATGGAACCCATACCTAAACTGTTAGCGTGTCAGAATGTCACACCCGATCCAATATATATATATGTTGAAACAGGACAGTCAGTCCTATATATATGTCGGAACGTGACACCCAGTCCAATATATGTGTCGCAACGTGAAACCCGGTCCAATATATGTGTCGCAACGTGACACACGTTCCAATCAATACAATCACAGTCACAATCACACCCTCAATGAATAGGGTAGATAGTAACACGGTCAAGCAACAGTTTTATGGCATGTAATTATTCATACATATTTATTTCATTAGATTTGGTTCATATTTCCCTATTCACATACATGCGTGCGTACAATGGAGCAATTAACAAACATATATAACATAATGGGAAGTAAAACCATCACCAACCTCGAAACCAAGCCTGAATACTCCTAAGACACTTGAGCCTTCCCTTTCTAAAGTCTTTCAACTTGTTCTTGGTCTAAAACAAGTAATTAATGCAATGATCAATAAACAAGGCCTAATTTACCCAAATTGTAACAAAATATTAACCCAAGGCCAAACCCCTGATCCTAATGCTCAATTAGGGCTTTTCCCACCATTAAATTCAAGCCAAAACCCTCCCTCAATGATGATTAATGGGGATTCTAAGTTCTAAGAATCGAAATACTGATTAGGGGAGTAATTAACGTACCGTTAGCACAATAATTCATAGGAATATGATAAGAAACACCCCTAGGCTGTCCCTTAGCTCTTAGGAACAAAGCTTTGCCGAAAATAACGTTTTTGGGGTTTTCTCCATTTTAAGTCACGACTGTCCCGCCACAGTTGCTCCGCCCTGGTGGAATTTACCCCACTCTGGAGGCTTGTACAGAGATAGAAACTCTAAATTTGAGTTCCAAGCTGCAATTTCACAACACACCTTCAAACCTTGACGTTCTAAAACAATCCGTTCGTGCCAAGATTAGTTTCGAGAGTTTTACTCGCCCAGATTTGATTCTGTAAAGTCGTATAGGATCCTTAACATATTGGCTATCCACTCACATGATCAAACACATAATTAAATCCCCCATTCATTACCAGATTGCCCTAGACCTCACCTGACTCAAATTCGTCCAACTCTTGCCTAGGCTAGAAATTTACTAGTACTCAGAAGTTTTCTGGCCCAAATTCCTTCTCCATTGGCTTTTTCATAACAACAGGAATATGTCGTTGAAATAGATACCAATTTACCCATCAATTGTCCCGAGTGATAAACTAGGAGAATTTGCTAAGGCAAGAGTAGAGTAGTACCTGAATCGTCGAATAACTGCGGATACTTGTCTCATATATCCTTCTCGAATTCCAAAGTAGCTGATATACCGTGAGTTTACGGTATTTTTAATACATTTCACTTAAGAGTTGTGTGTGTCTAGGACCATTTTGTATTATAATTAATGTTTATTGTGTTATATTTCCAAGAAAATAGGCTTGGACGATTTCAAGAGAAATGACAGCTGAATTTCTGCAGAAGGAGCCACCCACAGAGGTGACCTACGGACCATAGGTCTAGTCATGGTCCGTCCTGGGTAGGCATGAAATGATCATCAGGGAAGTCTGACAAAGTGTGGAACAACGGAGTCCATTGACCGAGCATAGGTCGACCCACGGGCCGTCCTACACATCCGTCGTGTGTATCAGAGATTTAGAGTTCCAGTACCTGATAAAAATTTGTAAGTCTGGAGCCACAGAAGGGGACCCAACCTACGGTCCGTACTACAAAACCGTCGTTTGCATCTGAACGTTAAAAGTTCCAACCTTTGTGGAAACGTTCTAAATCTTGGGCTACGGAAGAGACCTACGGACCGTAGGTCTAACCACAGTCCGTAGGTCAGCCTCATCAATCGAAGCCATCTCCAGCAGTTTTATTTCCTTATTTCATTTTGTTTTTGCTTAGGATAAGTTTTTCTATTAATAGGATATGTAAACCTCATTTTTGGGGGTTAGACACCATAATATAATTTTTGTTCTTGGTATTTTCTTAGTAATTAATTTGCAAACTTTGGCAATTTTGATTTCCTAATTTCGGTTTATAAGATTTTTGCTTTGAATTTCAATTGGAGATTACAGGTTTCTTCTACTTAATACGTAAGTTCATGAATTCTTCTTCTACAACTATGACTCGTGTTCTTTCAAGCATGAGTAACTAAATCCACAACTAGGGTTGTGGGAACCATGAGTTATTAACAACGTATGAATAATAACTATGTAATTCTTGACTAGTGTTGATGCATGTATTGGTTACTCTTTCATTTAGAAGTCTTTTTAACAAGTGCACGCATTAGAACTCTCCTTGTTGCTACTTGCCAGAACAAGGAGGTAGTTAATAAGAAAAGAATTATCAACAGAGATTTAGTTTGATACTATCTAATAGTCTAATGTCAATTTATGTAAGGGTGAAAACTAAGTCATATATTGATGTGATGTCTAATATGAGGTAAAGGTAAGGGTTAGTAAATTATACACACGTAGCCGGACCAAGGTGCGGGGTAAAATTTCCTATTTGGCGGACCAAGCATTTATGGATACATAACTTACCACTTTGCATGTGATACACTAGGAAAGGATTACTATTATTATGATTAATGTGTTAAGAGCTTAAGGGGAACACATATACCCTAGTTTCTCTCTCTCTTTGATAACAACAAAGTTTGAATCTTGCTCACTTGTTTCTTAACAACAATCAGTTATTTGTTTCACCAA